>JAJQWJ010000047.1:27438-106406 GCA_023637945.1 Phaethornis superciliosus | reverse complement strand
CTTCCTCTCCTCTCCTCTCCTCTCCTCTCCTCTCCTCTCCTCTCCTCTCCTCTCCTCTCCTCTCCTCTCCTCTCCTCTCCTCTCCTCTCCTCTCCTCTCCTCTCCTCTCCTCTCCTCTCCTCTCCTCTCCTCTCCTCTCCTCTCCTCTCCTCTCCTCTCCTCTCCTCTCCTCTCCTCTCCTCTCCTCTCCTCTCCTCTCCTCTCCTCTCCTCTCCTCTCCTCTCCTCTCCCAAAGCTCCAGACAGATCCCGCAGGAACTTTTCCTGGCACAGCACAGCAAATCCCCAAACGGGAGCATTTCCAGGCCCCCCGGGGAGCTCTTTCTGCTTTCTTTTTCTGCTTTTTTCTCCATTTCCTCTCTCCCAAAGGGGACCCCGAGTGGGCAGCACCTCCGCCCTGAGAGCTCCAACCCCACATCCGCCCTTTGTGCGGGGGAGTGGGCTGGGCTTGCTGAATTTCCTTTTGCAGCCGAGATAAACACCCTGTCCCCAGCCCAGCACAGAGAAGTTTCTCCCTTCTGCACTCACTTTTGCTCACTCCTCCCCTCTTCTCTTTGCTCTCCCCCTTTTTTCCCCAAGGAGGCCTGGGGTGGGGGGTGGGGGGGGAGCAGAGGGGATCAGGGCCCAGAACAAAGGAGTCCAAGAGGCAGTCAGTACAAATAATGATAATAATAATAATGATATTGACTATCCTAACACAATACTACTCTAGAGTAGCAATGTTTCTTAATTAAGAGCTTGAAAATGCCCAGTGCCTGCTTCCCATGGAACTTCAGGCTTCCTGAAGAGCCAGGGCACACTTCCCATGGAAATCCCCACCTGAGTTCATGTCTCCAAAGGATGCCTGCAAATATCCAGAGGATGTGGGGGGTGTAAGGGGGATGGCAGGAAATTCCTTTCAGGGGTGCTGAGTGCCAGCACGAGGGTGCAGGGAGATGAAGGGGAAGAGGCAAAGTTGAGCCTGGAGCTGATTAACCCCTCTCAGCATCTCCTCTGCAGCCCACGTTTGCCATCAGCAATGGCATCCCCAGGGGCCATGGCAGAGCCTGTCTGCCTCATTGAGAACACCCCGACCAGGGGCCTGGTGGTCCAGCAGGAAGCCCTGGAGCTGCTCTCAGAGGTCACCCAGCCCGTGGTGGTGGTGGCCATCACGGGGCCGTACCGCACGGGCAAGTCCTACCTGATGAACAGGCTGGCTGCTCAGAGGAAAGGTGAGGGAGGGCCCTGCCCTGGCTGGCCGAGGACCCTGGGCTCTCCTGCTCTTCCTTGGACACCGCTGACCCCCTGGCATCCTCCCCCCAGGCTTCTCCTTGGGCTCCACGGTGCGGTCCCACACCAAAGGGATTTGGATGTGGTGTGTAGCCCACCCCTGCAGGCCTGGACACACTCTGGTGCTGCTGGACACCGAAGGGCTGGGAGACACCAAGAAGGTGGGGAAGAAGCAGGAGCTCCCTCTGTGCCTTGCCAGCACTTTGGGGAAGCTCTGGAAGAGGCAGGCACGGTGACCAGAGTCAGGGCATTCCCAGTGCTGAGGCTGGGAAGCGGTGGCTGGGCTGGGAAAAGGCGACGAGGAGGGAGGTTTGGGGCTGGAGGAGTCGCCAAATTCCTCTGCGTTTCTGGCAAAGAGCAGGAGAGGGGGAAGGAAGGAAAGGAAGGAAGGAAGGAAGGAAGGAAGGAAGGAAGGAAGGAAGGAAGGAAGGAAGGAAGGAAGGAAGGAAGGAAGGAAGGAAGGAAGGAAGGAAGGAAGGAAGGAAGGGAGGGAGGGAGGGAGGGAGGGAGGGAGGGAGGGAGGGAGGGAGGGAGGGAGGGAGGAAGGAAGGAAGGTCTGGGGGAGAATTTTGAGAGAGCCTGAGGCTGGAGAGTTGGGGCCAAGGCCAAAGAGATGGGGATGGGACGGGGGTGGCTCTTGCCACGGCCTCTTGGTTCGGGGCGTTCAGGCTCTGGGCATCTGGGGCTTTGCTCGTCCTTGGGGGGTCTGGTTGCTGAGAGCCAAGGGTTGTTGTTTGTCCAGGGAGACACCAGGAACGACACCTGGATCTTTGTGTTAACCCTGCTGCTCTCCAGCACCCTGATGTACAACAGCAAAGGCACCATTGACCAGCAAGCCCTGGACCAGCTGCAGTATCCTTGGGGGCACAGCAGCAGCAGCAGGGATGCCCTGGGATGGGATGGGATGGGATGGGATGGGATGGGGGACAGGGATGTGGGCTGAGCAATTCCAGTTCCCCAGGGAGCTGGAGCTCAGGGCCCCTCGAGGGGGTTTCTCCCTTCTCCTCCTTCTCCTTCTCCTCCTCTCATCCTCCTCCTCCTCCTCCTCCTCTCCTCCTCCTCCTCCTCCTCCTCCTCCTCCTCCTCCTCCTCCTCCTCCTCCTCCTCCTCCTCCTCCTCCTCCTCCTCCTCCTTCTTCTCCTTTTCCTTATTCTCCTCCTCCTTCTCCTTCTCCTCCTCCTCCTCCTCCTCCTCCTTCTCCTCCTCCTTCTCCTCCTCATTTCCTTAGCCATCTCCCCAGATACGTGGTGACACTCACCGAGCGCATCAGGTTGAAAGAAAATCCCAAAAAGAGTGAAGATGATCTGGAGGATTCCGAGAAATTTGCCTCCTTCTTCCCAACTTTTGTCTGGCTTGTCCGGGATTTCACTCTGGAGCTGGACGTGGATGGGGTGGAAATCTCTGAGGACGAATACTTGGAGGATGCTCTGAAGCTGAGGGATGGTAAGGGGCTGGTAAGGGTCCAGCTGACACAGCAGCATTTTGGGCTCATCCAACAAGAACCCAAGCCCCGGGCCCTTGCTCCCCGTGTTCTCCCACCCCACAGAGAGCTCGGAGAACCAAGACTACAACCAGACCCGGGAGTGCATCCGTCGGTTCTTTCCGGAACGGAAATGCTTCGTGTTTGACCTGCCAGCCAAAAAGAAGGAACTGCTCCACTTGGATGAGGTTGAGGATGAGAAGCTGGAACCCGAATTCCTGCGGCAGATGGAGAAATTTTGCAGCTACATCTGGGAACATGCTCCGGTGAAGAGAGTCCCGGGAGGTCACATCATAACCGGGAAGTGTGAGTGTCCAAGGGGGGGATGGCAGCAGCTCCTGGGACTCTGCCTGGGGAAGGAGCAGCTGGAAATGGTGGTGGGGGGGAAAGGCAGAGATGTTCTGCTGGCTGCTGGCCCTGCCTCAGGGCTTGGAGCTTGGGGATGCTGCAGGTGGGGAGGGAAAGAGTGAGGCTAAAATGTTGAGGAGGAATGTGGCAGGGAGAGATGGGGAGGGGGAGATGGGAAAGGGGGGAGATGGGGAGGATGAGGTGGGGAGCGGGAGATGGGGAGGGGGAGATGGGGAGGGGAAATTGGGGAGGGGGAACTGAGAAGGAGGAGATGGGGAGGGTGAGATGGGAAAGGGGGGAGATGGGGAGGATGAGGTGGGGAGAGGGAGATGGGGAGGGGGATATGGGGAGGGAGAATTGGGGAGGAGATGGGGAGGGGGAGATGGTGAGAGGGAACTGGGAAGGATGAGGTGGGGAAGGGGAGATGGAGAGAGATGGGGAGGGGGAGATGGGGAGGGGGAGGTGGGGAGGGGGAATTGGGGAGGAGATGGGGAGGGGAAGATGGGAAAGGGGGGAGATGGGGTGACGGAACTGGGAAGTATGAGGTGCGGAAGTTGAGATGGAGGGAGGGAGATGGGGAGGGGAAATTGGGAAGGAGGAGATGGGGAGGGGGAATTGGGGAATGGGAGATGGGGAGGGGGAATTTGGGAGGGAGAGATGGGGAGGGAGTGTGTCAGGGAGCCAGCGGGGATACAGGAGGAGCCGGGGCGGGCTGGGAGTCGTCCTTGGTTGGGGCTGCAGAGCTCCCATCCTTGTTCCTCCTCGGCAGTGCTGGGGAAACTGGCAGCCTCCTACGTGGAGGTGATCCGGAGCGGGGCAGTGCCGTGCCTGGAGAGCGCGGTGAAGGCCTTGGCCAAGGCTGAGAACGCGGCGGCGGTGGAAGAGGCTGTGAGGTTGTACCGGGAGCTGATGGAGCAGAGGGTGAAGCTGCCAACGGAGACTCTGGAGGAGCTGCTGGAGCTGCACGCCCAGTGTGAGCGGGAGGCACTGGAGCTGTTCATGGCCCGGGCATTCCAGGAGGACATCCACTATGCCCAGGCAGAGCTCATGGTAGGTGCTGGCCCAGGGAGAGCGGCGTGCCCTTGGCTTTGGGAAGGTGGCAGGGGCCGTGCCCTTGGCTTTGGGAAGGTGGCAGGGGCCGTGCCCTTGGCTTTGGGAAGGTGGCAGGGGCCGTGCCCTTGGCTTTGGGAAGGTGGCAGGGGCCGTGCCCTGGCTGGAAGCTGCAGCCTTCCGTGCTCCCCCTCTCCTGCTGAGGGATTCTCCTCCCTGGGTGTCTGTGTTGTGCAGCCCCTGGGCTGCTCTCTGCTCCCGGGCTCCTTGCTCCAGAGATGCCGCAGAGCCCTCTCCCCGTCTCTCCCCTCCCGGCGGATTCACCCCGGGGATGGGAGATCCCGGCTCCCACCTTGACCTGGCTGGAGGTTTGCCCGGGAGGAGAGCAGTGGGGGCAGCTCAGCCTGGGCTGATGCCTTCCCTCTGCCCCTTCCTGCACAGCACCAGGTGGAGGCAGTCAAGGAAAAGTTCTGCAAGGACAACGAGGAGGTGTCCCAGGACAAGTGCGAGGCTGCTCTCCGGGACCTCTTCCAGGATCTGGATAAAGGGATCAGTGAGGGCGTCTACAGCGTGCCAGGGGGCTACGAGCTGTTCAGAGCCCACCAGCAGGCCCTGCTGGACAAATACATGGCACTGCGTGGCAAAGGGGTGAAGGTAGGGACAGGGCAGCTCCCCTTCAAGGGCAGAGACTCCACGTCCCATCCTCTCCCCACCAGAAACCATTTCCTCCCAGCTGCTTTGTCTCCTCTTCACCCACCTTCTCCCCGTGGTCCTACAGGCTCCTGCTGTCCTCCACAAGTTCCTCCAAAGCAGACAGTCCCTGTCCCAAAGCATCCTCAACACAGACCTCTCCCTGACACAGATGGAAAAGGAGAAGAAAAGTAATTTTGGGGCTGGAGAAATGCCCCTGTCTTTAGAGAGCCAAGCAGGATGGAGAGGGACAAGAGTCCTGCTGGGGGGGAGCTCGGGGGGCTCAGCTCCTGCCCTTGCATCACCTCTGTTTCTCTCTCCCCAGTTGAAGAAGAGCAGAATAAAAGAGCTGAGGAGGAGAGGGAGCTCCAGAGGAAGAAGGATGCTGAAGAGAAGATGAAGTTGCAGGACCAGCTCCGCAGCAAAGAGGAGCACGAGCTCCAGCTGAAGAAGAATCTGGAGGCTGCCTATGAGAAGCAGCTGGAGGTGCAGGAGAAGATGATCAGACATAAACACCAGGTACCAAGTGGGAGGCTGCAGGGGGGTGGGGTGGCCAGCAGCAGGCAGGAATGGCAAAGGGGTCTCTGAGGGGTCCCCCAAACCCTTTGTTTCTTGCCTCTGTGCTCCTCTCACGGCACACACCATGGCCTTGGTGTCTGGGCAGGAGGAGAGAGCGCTGCGCCAAGAGGGCTTCAGTGACAAAGCTGACCACATGCTCTGGGTCAGCAAGAGGCTGGAGGACGAAAGATCCATGATCCAGAACAAATACATGACCTGGATTGAACTGGGACTCTCACTCCTCTTTAAAGCTTCAGTTTTCATATTTCGGCTTTTGAAATGATGAGGATTGGCTTCAGAACCCCCGTCGTGAGAAAGTGCAAATCCGTGATATTTCCAAAGCTTTTCCTGCAAGGTGCTTGCTGGAGAAAATGGAAGGGAGCTCCCTGTTCTCTGGCACCAGAGTCTCCAGCTCTTTCTTCCCTGCATGCCTCCTCCAGAGAAAGATCTTCTCCTCTTCCCTCCCAGTGCCTCCCTTCCCCTGCAGGCACAACTAAAGCCGGGGTGGCCACGGGCACAGAAAGGCCACTTGGCCAGCAGGAAGGGCTGGGAGCATCTTGCCGTGCTCAGAAGATGCCTTGGGGGGGTCTCAGCCACCTCTCCTGGAGACCTCCTCAGCAGGGATGTGGGAAACCCCCCCGGGAGAGCTGGGAGCCCTGGGCCCCTTCCCAGGGGGATAAGAGCAGGAGATGGTCGGGGGGGGGTGTTCATAGAGCTGTGGATTCCAGTGTCCTGGTTTCACCTGGGGTGGTTCCTGTGCTTTGGGATGGTTGGGAACACCCCATGGTTGGAGCTGTTGCACAGCCTCATCCTGTTTTCTGGGTGTCACCCCCTGGTGAGGTGGCCAGGGCTGGGCGAGCAGTTGGGAGGGGACAGAGTGGGGAGAGTTGAACCCCCCCTGAAGAAAGGGGGACCCAGAGCATGTGGCACTGTGGGGAGAGGGAGGGGGGCAGGATGTCTGCAGTGATGGGGTTTGTCTGCCCAAGGCTCCATGACATGTGCTGGTACCCGGCTGGGCTGGAGATGGCTGAACCCCGCCTGCTAATTGGAATTTGGGGGGAATTAATTCCTTCTTTGGCTTTGCTTGCACACCCAGCTTCTGTTTCCCCCAATAAACTCTCCTTGGCTAACCCAGGAGTTGTCTCCCCTTCTTCTTGCCCCTTTTCTCCTCCACCCCATAAGCAGTGTGGGGCTGTGCTGTTGTCTGATGGGATTCACCGTGGGACTTCCCTGCTTCCTGCAGGGACTGAAATCCTCAGCTGCATCACCAGGAGCTGCAGGGACCCCAAGCAAGGGACTGAAATCCTCAGCTGCATCACCAGGAGCTGCAGGCACATCAACCACTCCAGTGACTTGAAGGTGTAGAGGGTTTTGATTTCCTGATGGGCAGAGCTCCAAAGGCAGACCCCCCAGTTGGCACAAGCCCCTGCAATGACTTCCCTGCTCCATGGACATCCCATCCCTGCAGGAGAGGTCTGGGCAGCACAGCTCTGCTCAGCAGCAGGGCCTGGGAAGCTTTGGCTTTGTTTGCACACCCAGCTTCTGTTTCCCCCAACAAACTCTCCTTGTCTGACCCAGTTGGAGTTGTCTGTTCCATGGCAGGGTTGGGGTCAGCAGGATTTTTCAGTGCTCACTCTTGGCATTGGAATTCCAGCTCCAAAACCTCGGCCACTCTCCCACTCTTGCAGAATCCAGCTCCAAAATTCCAGGAGGTTTTAGGTCCTAAAGCAAAGCCCTAGCCCGACTCTTGGTGGGCAGGGTTCCATGGGAGGGTTAGGGCCAGCAGGAGTTTCCAGGAGAAATTCTTGAGTCGATTTCATTTTCCATTTTGCTCTCCGTTGGTTTCAGGAATGGCTTTAAAATTCGCTTTCCGGTTGCCCCAGGAATCTGTACTGAATTCTCCTCAGCACCCCAACTGGCACAAGCTCCTGCAAGGTTCAATTTCTCCATCAGAAACCTGGATGAGCATTGGCTCAGCAATTTGGGTGCTGATCCCAAGCTGGGAGAGGTGGCTGAGAAAACCAGAGCTGGAGAGCTGGGCAGATTGGAGCTCAGGAAGTTCAACAAGTGCCAAGTCCTGCTCCTGGGGAGGAATATCACCAGTACCAGAACAGAATAGGGCTCTTCCTGCTGGAAAACAGCTCCATGGAGAAAACCCTTGGAGTCCTGGTGGCCAGGGACTTCTCCAGGGGTCAGCAATGTGCCCTGGTGGCCCAGAGGGCCAATGGTGGCCTGGGGCACATCGGGAAAAGTGTGGTCAGCAGCTCCAGGGAGGTTCTGCTCCCCCTCTGCTGGATCCAGTCTGGGGCTCCCCAGTTGAGGAGGGACTGGGATCTACTGGAGAGAGGCCAAGGGAGAGCTGGGAGGGTGCTGAAGGGACTTGAGCATCTCTGCTGGGAAAAAAGAGTGAGAGCCCTGGGGCTGAGAGGGGATCTGCTGAATGTCCAAGAGCTGAGGGGTGGGGGGCAAGAGGAAGGGGACAATCTCTGGTCAGGGGTGCCCAGGAGTAGGAGGAGGAATAATGAGTATAAACTTGAGCAGAGGAAGCTCCACCTCAAACCGAGGAGAACTTTCTTTACTGGGAGGGTGATGGAGCCCTGGCCCAGGGAGTTTTTCTCCTTCCCTGGTGGCTTCCAAACCCCCCCTGGATGTGTCCTGGGTCACCTGCCCTGGGGGACCACACTTTGGCAGGGGGGGTTTGGACTCCGTGATCTCTAAAGGTCCCTTCCAAGCCCAAACTTCCCTGCTCCATGGACATCCCATCCCTGCAGGGCCTGGGAAGCCTCCTGACCCCACATCTTTTTTTCCCCTCCCGATTCCACATCTTTTCCCTCCTCATCCTCTGTCCCTCCACTCCAGGACTCCTCTGGCTGTCATGGAAAGGATGGGAAATAAAATTCCAGGGGTCTCTCCAACCCTTCTGCTCCCCTCTTTTGTTCTCCTTTAAATTCACCATGGTTTGAACCCTGATTTTGGATTAATTTTTCCCCTTTTCTTCTGTTTTTTGCAGTTTAATGTTTTCCCCTTTTCTCTCCCCTCCCCTCCTCTTCCTTGGGGCCACAGCCCCCCGAGGAACTGTTGTGTCCCCATAATAATATAACGGAATATATTCATAATAAGAGGTAAGAAAATTGTATAGAAATTGTGACAGAATTGTATAAAAATCCTCTGAATCCAATGGAGTTAAAAATCTGCAATAATTTTCAACACTGAAGCTGATTTTCAAGTTGAAAGTTAAAACGAGGCACGGAAATCTTTAGGTATAAAACTTTTTTCCCCTTCTTTTTCCTGGTGGACTTTGTTGTTGTTTTTTTTTTATTTTTATTTTAAAATGAAAATGTCTTTTTTTAATGTTTTTTTTTGTTTTTTAATACTCCCTACCCAACTTTCCCACTCATTTGTAAGGAAATTCCCTTCCAAGTGGCACCCATGGGTGCTGCCCCCTCCCCCCCCCCCCTCTCCCTCTCCCCCTTCTGGGTAGCGGCGTCCCCACCCTGGGTGGGGGGGGAAGAAATGGGGCAAAACCCAGCGATTTTTTTTAAAAAAAAAAACCAAAAGAGCTGCGTTTATTCCATCAGGGCACAGACCCACCGGCGACGGCGCGAGGGGACGAGGAAAAACCGAGCGGCGGCTCCGGGGGGGCCCAGGGGGGGTTTATGGCACTGAGGGGGATGAGACTGACAAAATATTATAATAATAATATTAATAATAATAATAAAATTATATGGGGGGGGTGGGGTGGGGTGTGGGGGGGAAGCGTCCACCCCTGCCCCCACGTGAGACCCGGGAGATTGTGAGATTTTTGGAAAAATGGGGTTAATTAAAAAAAAGAAATCAGCTCGAGGAATGAGGCAAAAAAAAAAAAAAATTGATGATTTAAAAAAAAAAAAAAGAAACTGGGTGGGTTTTTGGGGGGAAAAGGGTAAAGAAGAAAAAGGTTGGAGGGTGGATTTGGGGAGTTCCTAAAAAAGATGAGGGAAAATGGGGGATGGAGGAGGGAAAATGAGGAAAGGAATAATTAGGGGGAGAAGAGGGGAAAAAAGGAATAAAAGGAGAAAAAGTGGAAAAATAAGAGGGGGAATGGAAGGAGGAGGAATAACGGAGGAAAAGGGGAAAAAATGGAAAAGCAAAATGAGAAAAAAAGGAGGGGATAGGGAAAAATGAGGAGGGAGAAGAGAAACTAAGAGAAAGGAAAAAAAGCAGCAAAAATTAGAAATAGGAAGTAAGGCAGGAAAGGGAAGAAAAAAGGGGAGAAATGGATTAAAATGGTGAAAAGGAGAGAAAGAAAAAAATATGAAGGAGAAAAAATAAAATGAGTAAAAAAGGGGAAAATTTCCACCCCCCTGCACCCTTCCCATCCTGGATAACCCACTAAAAAAAAAAAAAAAAAAGCAACAACTTAAAAATGGTTGAAAAAGACCCAAAATCAGTCTAGGGGGGGGCACCTGTTCCCAGGGGGGGCTGGAGGTGCTGAGTTTCTGAATTCTCTCTTATATTTTTGGTGAGAAAAGAAGGAAAATTAGGAGGAAAAAAAAAACCAACCCTACAACTCCTAAAACAAAGGAAAAAACCCCAGAAATGTGGGGGGGAGGGGGGTAAGGCCGAGGCACCGTCCCGGAGAATCATCTTTTTTTTTTTTTTTTTTTTTTTTTTTTTTTAACACTTTAACTGAGACTCTGAAGCTTTTTTCTGTCTTTTTTTTTTTTTTTTTTCCCGTTGTTGTATTTTTTATCTTTTTTTTTTTTTTTTTTTTTTTGGCCAGGGGAAAGGAGAGGGGGGGGGGGGACAAAAAAAAAAAAAAAGGAAATTTTTTTTGTAATTTTTTATCAATTTTTTGTGTGTGTGTGTAGTTTTTTTTTTTTTTTTTCCTTTTTTTTTTTCTCCAAAGAGTTGAGGAGGGAGGAGCTGCGGCTGCTCCGGTGTCACTAGAAAAGATTTTCCTCAAATATCGCCAATAAATCGCTCTGGAAATTCATGTCGATCGTTGCTGCCATCTGGAGAGGATGAAGAAAAAGAAATATTTAAGTTTACATTATTATTAATTTAATTATTTAATACATTATTATTAATTTTAATTTTAAATTTAAAAAATTTAAAAAATTTAAATTATAAACATGTCAAAATTATAAGTTTAAATTTAAAATTTAAACTAAAACCTTTAAATTTACATTCCAATGTAAATAAAAATTTTTAAAAAATGTTAATTTAATTTTAAAATTAAGTTTAAAAATTAGTTTAATTTACATTAAATTTAAAAAAACAATAAATTTAAATTAAATAAATAAAATAAATTTAAAAATAATAATAAAAATAATAATAAAATAATAATAAATAATAATAATAAAATAATAATAATAAAAATTAATAAAAATAAAATAATAAATATAAATAAATATAAATAATAAAATAATAATAATAAAAATAAAAATAAAATAAAATAAATTTAAATTAAATGGCATTAAATTAAAAATTTTAATTTTACATTATATTTAAATTTAAATTAAAATTCTTACAGAATTCCCAGGATTTTTTCATTATTTTGGCATCCTGGGGGCTTTTTGGGCCTTGGAAAGGTTTTTTTCACCATCAAGAGGTTTTCAATTCTTTCGGTGTCCCAGGGATTTTTTTTTCCAGGAGATTTTCTGGCATTCCCAGGATTTTTTTTTTTTTCCCCCCCCTTTTGGAGCTTTTTTTCCAGCTGCCCCACTCACCGCTTCCCGGCGCCTCCGCTCCTGCTCCCGCTTCCGCGCCATCTCCCGCTGCTGGTCCAGCATGGACTGGGAGGACTGGGATTGGGAGCTCTGGGCCTGCGGTGCCGGCGCCGCCGACACCGGTACCGGTACCGGGGGTGGTGGCTGCGGCTGCTGCTGCTGCTGCTGCTCCTGGCGCCGCCGAACCTCCTCGTGCACCCGACGCGCCTGCTCCAGCGCCTCCTCGTCCTCCCGGCTCCTGCCAAAACCACCAGGAGATGGCATCAGGCACTGGGAAGGTTGGGAGATCCCTCAAGAAGGTTGGGTGATCCCCGGAGAAGTTGGGTGACCTCCCAAGGGAAGTTGGGTGACTTCCCAAGGGAAGTTGGGTGACTTCCCAGAAGGTTGGGTGACCCGAGAAGTTGGGTGACCTCCCGGGAAGGTTGGGTGATCCCCTGAGAAGTTGGGTGACCTCCCAAGGAAGGTTGGGTGATCCCTGAGAAGTTGGGTGACCTCCTGGGAAGGTTGGGTGATCCCTGAGAAGTTGGGTGACCTCCCGGGAAGGTTGGGTGACCTCCCAAGGGAAGTTGGGTGATTCTCTAGGAAGTTGGGTGACTTCCCAGGCAGGTTGGGCGACCCCTGAGAAGTTGGGTGATCCTTTAAGAAGTTGGGTGACCTCCCAAGGAAATTTGGGTGACTTCCCAGAAGGTTGGGTGACCCGAGAAGTTGGGTGACCTCCCAAGGAAGGTTGGGTGACCTCCCAAGGGAAGTTGGGTGATTCTCTAGGAAGTTGGGTGACCTCCCAAGGAAGGTTGGGTGACCTCTGAGAAATTGGGTGACCCGAGAAGTTGGGTGACTTCCCAAAAGGTCGGGTGACCTCTGAGAAGTTGGGTGATCCCCTAAGAAGTTGGGTGACCTCCCAAGGAAGGTTGGGTGACCTCCCAAGGGAAGTTGGGTGATCCCCTGAGAAGTTGGGTGACCTCCTGGGAAGGTTGGGTGATCTCTTGGGAAGGTTGGGTGATCCCCTGAGAAGTTGGGTGACCTCCCGGGAAGGTTGGGTGACCTCCCAAGGGAAGTTGGGTGATTCTCTAGGAAGTTGGGTGACTTCCCAGGCAGGTTGGGCGACCCCTGAGAAGTTGGGTGATCCTTTAAGAAGTTGGGTGACCTCCCAAGGAAATTTGGGTGACTTCCCAGAAGGTTGTGTGACCCGAGAAGTTGGGTGACCTCCCAAGGAAGGTTGGGTGATCTCTTGGGAAGGTTGGGTGATCCCCTGAGAAGTTGGGTGACCTCCTAAGGAAGGTTGGGTGACCTCGCAAGGAAGGTTGGGTGACCTCTAAGAAGTTGGGTGATCCTTTAACAAGTTGGGTGACCTCCCAAGGAAATTTGGGTGACTTCCCAGAAGGTTGTGTGACCCGAGAAGTTGGGTGACCTCCCAAGGAAGGTTGGGTGACCTCTAAGAAGTTGGGTGATCCTTTAAGAAGTTGGGTGACCTCCCAAGGAAATTTGGGTGACTTCCCAGAAGGTTGGGTGACCCGAGAAGTTGGGTGACCTCCCAAGGAAGGCTGGGTGATTCCCAGAGAAGTTGGGTGACCTCCTGGGAAGGTTGGGTGATCCCCTGAGAAGTTGGGTGACCTCCTGGGAAGGTTGGGTGATCCCTGAGAAGTTGGGTGACCTCCCAAGGGAAGTTGGGTGATTCTCTAGGAAGTTGGGTGACTTCCCAGGCAGGTTGGGCGACCCCTGAGAAGTTGGGTGATCCTTTAAGAAGTTGGGTGACCTCCCAAGGAAATTTGGGTGACTTCCCAGAAGGTTGGGTGACCCGAGAAGTTGGGTGACCCCCCAAGGAAGGTTGGGTGATCTCTTGGGAAGGTTGGGTGATCCCCTGAGAAGTTGGGTGACCTCCCAAGGAAGGTTGGGTGACCTCCCAAGGGAAGTTGGGTGACTTCCCAGAAGGTTGGGTGACCCGAGAAGTTGGGTGACCTCCCAAGGAAGGTTGGGTGATCTCTTGGGAAGGTTGGGTGATCCCCTGAGAAGTTGGGTGATCCCGAGAAGTTGGGTGACCTCCCAAGGAAGGTTGGGTGACTTCCCAGGAAAGTTGGGTGACCTCTAAGAAGTTAGGTGATCCTTTAAGAAGTTGGGTGACCTCCCAAGGAAATTTGGGTGACTTCCCAGAAGGTTGGGTGACCCGAGAAGTTGGGTGACCCTGAGAAGTTGGGTGACCTCCCAAGGAAGGTTGGGTGACCTCCCAAGGGAAGTTGGGTGATTCTCTAGGAAGTTGGGTGACCTCCCAAGGAAGGTTGGGTGACCTCTGAGAAATTGGGTGACCCGAGAAGTTGGGTGACTTCCCAAAAGGTCGGGTGACCTCTGAGAAGTTGGGTGATCCCCTAAGAAGTTGGGTGACCTCCCAAGGAAGGTTGGGTGTCCTCCCGGGAAGGTTGGGCAATTCCCAGAGAAGTTGGGTGACCTCCCGGGAAGGTTGGGTGACCTCCCAAGGGAAGTTGGGTGATTCTCTAGGAAGTTGGGTGACTTCCCAGGCAGGTTGGGCGACCCCTGAGAAGTTGGGTGATCCTTTAAGAAGTTGGGTGACCTCCCAAGGAAATTTGGGCGACTTCCCAGAAGGTTGTGTGACCCGAGAAGTTGGGTGACCTCCCAAGGAAGGTTGGGTGACCTCCCAAGGGAAGTTGGGTGATTCTCTAGGAAGTTGGGTGACCTCCCAAGGAAGGTTGGGTGACCTCTGAGAAATTGGGTGACCCGAGAAGTTGGGTGACTTCCCAAAAGGTCGGGTGACCTCTGAGAAGTTGGGTGATCCCCTAAGAAGTTGGGTGACCTCCCAAGGAAGGTTGGGTGACCTCCCAAGGGAAGTTGGGTGATCCCCTGAGAAGTTGGGTGACCTCCTGGGAAGGTTGGGTGATCTCTTGGGAAGGTTGGGTGATTCCCTGAGAAGTTGGGTGACCTCCCGGGAAGGTTGGGTGACCTCCCAAGGGAAGTTGGGTGATTCTCTAGGAAGTTGGGTGACTTCCCAGGCAGGTTGGGCGACCCCTGAGAAGTTGGGTGATCCTTTAAGAAGTTGGGTGACCTCCCAAGGAAATTTGGGCGACTTCCCAGAAGGTTGTGTGACCCGAGAAGTTGGGTGACCTCCCAAGGAAGGTTGGGTGATCTCATGGGAAGGTTGGGTGATCCCCTGAGAAGTTGGGTGACCTCCTAAGGAAAGTTGGGTGACCTCGCAAGGAAGGTTGGGTGACCTCTAAGAAGTTGGGTGATCCTTTAAGAAGTTGGGTGACCTCCCAAGGAAATTTGGGTGACTTCCCAGAAGGTTGTGTGACCCGAGAAGTTGGGTGACCCTGAGAAGTTGGGTGACCTCCCAAGGAAGGTTGGGTGACCTCCCGGGAAGGTTGGGTGATTCCCAGAGAAGTTGGGTGACCTCCCGGGAAGGTTGGGTGATCTCCCAAGGAAGGTTGGGTGATTCCCAGAGAAGTTGGGTGATCCCAAGAAGTTGGGTGCCCTCCCGGGAAGGTCACCCCAAGGAAGGTTGGGGTGCTGGTTGTGGTGGTCCCACCTCATCCTCTCCTGCTCCCGCCGCAGCCGCTCCTTCTCCCTCTCCACCTGCTCTGCCTGGGCCTTCAGGGCCTTCTCCCGCTCCTCCTTCTCCCGCGCCGCCCTCTTGAACTGCTCGAAGCTGTCGCTGGAGGATTTGGCAGTGGAGGAGGGAGTGGTGGGATGTTTCTGCACCAAACTCGCCCAGGAACCCATGTTCTTGATTTTCAGGTCCTACAGAGAGGACAGACGGGTGCCCACCATGAACAGAGGAGATCTCCAACCAGATCAGGTGGTTCCAAGCCCTGGCCAACCTGACCTCCACCATGGGATGAGGCAACCACAGCTGCTCTGGGTCAACTGGGACAGGGTCTCACCACCCTCCCTGGGTCCTACAGGTCAAAAGTTTTTCTCCACCTTTGAGAGGCCACGAGAAGATCTCCCTGGAGAACCCCAACTCTCAGCTTGTCCTCACAGGAAAGGTGCTCCAGCTCTTGGATCATCTTCCTGGACTCCTCTGGACCTGCTCCATGTCTTTGGGCTGAGGATCCCAGAGCTGGAGCATCACCTCCCTTGACCTGCTGGCCACAACACTTCTGTGGTAGCCCAGGAGACAATTTGGCATGGTCCTGGCCAACATCCACCCACCACCAACCTCAAGTCCTCCACGGGGCTGCTTCTCCATCCCTTCACCTCAATACCAACCCAGGACCTTGCAGAACCCTGGGAAGTTCCTCCTGGACCTTCTCCAGCTCCCTCTGGATGGTCCCTCAGCCCTTCACTTGGTGGAGGTCCCATCTCCAACCCCCATCAGGCCTTTTCCACTAGGGAATTTTGAGGTGGAAAACACCAAATCTTGGTCACCCACTACCGAGGTCCTGCTCCGTTTGCTGGAAGTTTTAGTTCTGAATTTTTGGGAAGTTGTGTCCCAATTTTTTTTTTTTTTTTTTGTTTTTTTTTTGGTTTTTTTTTGACCTGGAACTCGTTACCTTTTTGGGAGCAACGGGGGTTTTGGGCTCCTGTTTCTGCCGATCCTTCTCCTGCCCACCTGGTGGTGGAGGGTTCTGCTCCGGGGGTCGGATCACGGGACGTCCCCCCCCCTCCATGGGCTTCATCTCCGTCCCTAAAACCCAAAAGATCCCATGAGAACTTCTGGGTGTCCTCCAGGATCCATCCAAATGGGGGGGGTGGGGGCGTGTGAGCCACTAAAATGGAGGTGATAAGGGGTCTCCACCACCAAACTGGGGTGATGGGGGGGTTCTCCACCACCAAACTGGGGTGATGGGGGAGTTCACCACCAAACTGGGATGATGGGGGAGTTCTCCACCACCAAACTGGGGTGATGGGGGGGTTCTCCACCACCAAACTGGGGTGATAAGGGTTCTCCACCACCAAACTGGGGTGATGGGGGAGTTCTCCACCACCAAACTGGGGTGATGGGGGAGTTCTCCACCACCAAACTGGGGTGATAAGGGTTCTCCACCACCAAACTGGGGTGATAAGGGGTCTCCACCACCAAACTGGGATGATGGGGGAGTTCTCCACCACCAAACTGGGGTGATGGGGGTTTCTCCACCACCATGGGGGGGGATAAGGGGTTCTCCACCACCCCCACAGGGGTCCCAACCACCCAAACTGAGGGTGGTGGGGGGGTCCAAGACACCGACACGGGGGTGATGGGAGAGCTCAACCATCAACATGGGATGGTGGGGGTGGTCTCCATCACCAAGATGAAGGTGATGGGGGGTTCTCCACCACCAGCACGGGGGTGGTAGGGGGGTTCCCTCCCCAAGGGGCTGGTCCCTGACTCACGCTGTGGGATGTGGGTGGGGGGTTTGATGCTCTCCGAGTGTTTGGGCGGCTCTTGCCGCAGGGGAGGGCTGAAGGTCTCGTTACGGATGACAGGAGAATGCATCTTCTCCTCCTTCACCACCAAGGGCTGGGATTGGACGACGGAGGGGGCTCTCAGCTCCTACCACGACCAAGAAGGAAAGAAAAAAAATCCCAAAAGGGGTCAAAAAAGGTCCCGACGTGCCCCTTCTCTCCCACAACCCCTCAATTTCCCCCCCTTTGCAAACCAAGTGGCCCCTTGGGCTTCAGCTGTTGGCTTGACCACAGGTACTGGTGGGTAGAGGATGGTCCCCAGTGGTGGTGGCACCACCTGGGGGGGTGGTTCTGCTTTCCTTTTTACCTGTTTTTTTGGCTGGAGAGTTTGTTGAGGTGGCGACTGGTGGACCAAACCCTGGAACTGCGGCATCTGTGGGGAATGCATCATGAGAGGGGAAGGGGCTTCCCTCAAGTGACCTGGGAACAGTTTGGCACCAAATCAGTGAAGTGGCCTCACCACCAGCACGCGCCAAAAACAAACAAAAAAGTCACCTGAAAAAAAAAAAAAAAAAAACCAACAAAAAGCAAAAAAACCCAAACCCAAACCCAAAAAGCTCCTCGGCACACCCACCATCGTCTCCCACCTGAAACTTGGTGGCCCTGGGATGTCCCCAAGGGACCCCAGTCACCTCCCTCCTGCCACCAGGTGCTGCCACCAGTCAACAGGAGCAGAAGATGCTCCGAGGTGGCTCTGTGGTGACTATTTGTGGTGGCCCTCCAGAATTTCATCCTTTCTCCTTGTTCTTCTGGTGCTCCAGAGACATTTCCAGCTCCCCTGCTTCCAGCTCCTGTTGGTTCCACCAGCACCAGGAGGTGTCTGGGAGACACCAGGCTCCATCTTGGCCATTGTATCCAAACTCCTCACCTTGGACATCGTGTCCAAGCTGCCTGCATGCAGAAGCAGCAGCTCCAAGTGCTGCCTCCCTTCCCTCCATCCCTGAAGTTTCTCCTACCTACACCCACGGGATGACTCCGGGAACAAAGACCCAGGGAGCCACAACCCGAAGAACCAAGGGAAAGGAGGAGTGAAACCTCCCCAAAGCAGAGGTTTTTAGGGGTGCCCTGGTTTCTAAAGTTTCCAAACATGTTCTCCATCAGGAAACGATGGTGGTGGCACCCCCCAGCTCATGGCATTTGTGGAGATCTGGGATCTTCCAAGCCAACCCTGAAGGCTGAGCGCTATCCAAGCTGCTTCTTCCCATTTCTGAGCTGGTTGGAGGTCACAGAGCTCCCAGATCTGGACTTGTGATGCCAGAGGTCTCCAACATCAGAGCTGGAACTCTGAAGTACTTCAGATTCTCCAAGATTTCTGGTCCTTGCTCCTTAAGAATCTGAAAATTCTATGCAGTTCTTCAAAAAACCAGGATGTTTAGGATCCTCAAAAATTTGAGGTCCTTGTTATTAAAAAACCTGAGAGCCTTGAGAGCCTCAAAACCTCAAGATCCTCAAAAGATTTGGCATCAAGATTCTCAAAAACTTGAGACTGAGATTCCCCCAAATTAGATCCTTGATTTCCTCATGGAACCTCATGCTCCAAAAACTCCAGATCCTGGAAAATTTAAGACCCTGGAGACCCTCAGAAATGAGGTCCTTGAGATCCTTGGCCTCAGAGATTTGGGATCCTTGAGTTCCTCCAAGATTTCAGAACCTCAAGATCCACATTGAGATCCTCAAAAATCATTCCGGAAAAATCGGGAGATCCTTAGGGTTCCTTAAACGTGCAAAGATCTTCTCAGAAACTTGAGATCCTCGAGTTCCTCAAAAACACAACGCCACAACACCGTGACGTCGCACCGCAACACCGCGACACCGCGACACCGTGACTTTGTGGCACTTCTACACTGTGACATCACAGCACTGCTGCACCGTGGCACTGCAACACCGCGATGCTGCGAGGTGACGCAACACCGCGACACGCTGCTGCGGCGCCGCAACGCTACGACGCCGCAACACCGCGACACCGCACCACACCGCAAGTTTGCAACGCTGCAACGCACCACCACGGCGCTGCGACGTGGTGCTGCAACGCCACGCCCCCCACCACACCACCGTGATGCTGCGCCGCCGCGACGCGTTGCCGCGACACGGCACCGTGACGCCGTGCGGCATCGCTACGCCGCAACGCAACGCATCGCGCCGCCGCAACGCAACGCAACGCCACCAAGACTCAAGGCGCCGCCGTGACGGCTGAAGCGTCCTCGTCCCCCGCTCACCGGTCGAGTAGGGATCAGGCTTATGGTGACGCGGCGACGGGTGATGCTGGATGACCTGCTGCGGCTTGGCCGGCGGCGGGGGCGGCGGGGGAGGCTGCGGGGGTGGGTGCTGCTGCGGGGGGGGTTGGGGCTGGGGGATGTGGGAGGGGAAGGGCATGGGCTGCATGTGCATGGGCCGCGGGGGCGGCGGGTGCTGCAGCTGCTGCACGGAGGGGTGAGCCGGCGGGGGCTGCAGCGGGGGCTGCGGCTGCGACTGGACCTTCACTGAAGGGAGAAGAGGAGTCTGAGGCTGCACTTTTTGCAGCTGCTGAAGGTAGAGCTGCATCTGGCTGGTGCTCAGAGGCAGGTTGTGGTGAGGAGGAGGAGGAGGAGGCGGCGGAGGAGGTTCTTCGTCCTCCAGCAGGACCTGGGGAGGTTGGGGAAGAGGAGGTTGAGGAAGCATGGGTTGCTGGCTGATGGCCGGCGAGACGGCCGGCGGACGCGAAGGCTTCGGGGGCAGCGCGGCGGCTCGGTTGCTGGGTCTGGAGGGCTGCTGAGGCAGAGCGTTGTGCAAAGCTGGAGAGAAAGAGGAGATGGAGGTGGCTGGTAGGTCAAGGGAGGGTTGGGTTACCCCCTCTAACTCTGCCCTGAAAAACCAACAGCCCGTTTTGGGCCCTCCGGCTGCTGAAGTTGTTGGGGAGGCCGAGAGAGGGGCGACCAAGATAATGGGAGTAGAGCACCTGCCATGGTGAGGAAGGGCTGAGAGAGGTGGGGTTGGTCAGCCTGAAGAGGGGTGGGGATGATCAGCACTCATCAGCATCTACAGGGCAAGGGGCAGGAGGATGGGACCAGGCTCAGTGGTGTCCAGTGACAGGAAAAGGGTCACGGGCACAAACTGGAACACAGGAGGTTGAACCAAACCTCTTGACTGTGAGGGTGCCAGCTGCCCAGAGAGGTGGTGGTGGAGTCTCCATCTCGGGAGACATTCCAAACCTGTTTGGATGCAGTCCTGTGGGACCTGCTCTAGGGGATCCTGCTCTAGCAATAGGGTTCCTCAATCTCCAGAGGTCCCTTCTTCACACCTCACCACCAGGTGATGGTCAGCTGGTGGCACCGGGGACATCAGGACCCAAGAACCTCTCCTCCATCCCCACCACCCTACCTGGGAGGAACAAATCTCCCCCCCCATCCCCCAAAACCCACCACCACCCTCCTTCCTCCCACCTGGTGGACCCGGTGGGGTTTGGGAGAAGAAGCCAGGCTCACCTGGAGGAGACACCACGGCATGCTGGTTGAGGTGGGGAGGAGTGCTGTGCTCGGGGGGCTGGGGCAGGTGGGGGGGCATCTCTGGTTGGGGCAGATGCAGGATGGGTTGGGTGAAATGTGTCATGGTGTCGAACATGTTCCCCGGCAAGGGGTGCTCCAGGACAGGGACTTGCGTGGGGACAAAAGGGGGAGGAGAAGACTTCATTGGTGGAGGAGCTTGTTGGGGGACGGGGGGTGGTGGTGGAGGGGGCTGCTGGGTGGGGAGGGGCTGGGGGGGCAAGGGCTGTGGTGGTTGAGGTGGGGGCTGCTGCGGCGGCTGCGGAGGCTGCGGCGGCGGCGGCTGCTGCTGCACCGGCTGATGGTGGTGGTGGTGATGCTAAGGGAGGAGAGAAAGACACCCCCGAGTTACCAAAATAACCTTCTTTTGGTCAAAAACATCTTTCCTGGTCACCAAAAAAACCCTCCTGGTCATCAAAATGCTTTCCTGGTGACCAGAATGCCTTCCTAGTCACCAAACCCACCTTCCTCGTCACCAAAACCACCCTGCCAGTCAAGCAAAAAGTTCACCAAGTGGCTCTCCCAGTCAAGCAAACACTCTCCTGGTTACCAAATAACCTTTCAGACACAGAAATGCCCTCTTGGGCACCAAAAGACCCTTTCAAGTCACCAGGGTGACCTCCCAGGGTCCTTTCCACCACATTCCCCAAAGTGGGACCAAGCAACTCAAAACCTCTTTGGCCAAAGGAAGGGATGAGCAACCCAACCAAGCATTCCCCAAAAAACTGAATCCCACCTCAAGAAGGGTGAGAAGGCTGTGGTGTCTCCTACCTTTTTTTGCTCTCGCCCCGAATGCCCTTTTTTCTTCAATTTCGGTGCCATTTCTGCTGAAAAAGAAAAAAACAGAAGGGGAACAGAGCAAACGTTAGTACCCCAGTGGTACTGCTCTACCCCATCGCCCCCGTAAAAAAAAACCCAAGAGCACCAAAGGAGGAGGTTTGAAAGCATCACTCAAGTTGGACTTCCCCAGGAAATCCCCTCACCCCCAAACTGGGGGGGGTTTCGTCACAAAAAGGAGAAAACTGTAGCAAAAAAGAGAAGGAAAGAAGCCCCAAGAGCCCTGGGTCTCCTCCCAACTCCATCTCTGCAGTGGAGAAGGACCCAAAAAAAACCCCATTGCTTGGCTATTCCAGGGAAGCCACGTGGTTCTGATGGGACAGAAAAGGAGTGAAAGAACTTGGCAGAAGGAGTAAAAAAAAGAAAGGAAATATCCAATATCCCAGGATGGCAACCAGCAGTTTTCCATCCCCCTTTTCCCTCTAAATCCAGAAGGTTTTGGGTTTGCCAGCTTCCTGTGGGATGAGCTCCCAACACCTTCCCCCTCCCAGGGTACTTTTAAAGCCTGAACACCAAAATCAACTGGTTGGAGTCTGGATCCAGGATTTCCACCACACACCACACCAAGAAACAGGCAAATAATAAAATCCATCACCCGAGATGGCTCATCCAGCCCCCAGAATCCCTCAGTCTGGGGGATTTGTCCCTTTCTTTGGATGCACCTGGCAAAAGGCAAGGGAGAAACCCCTCCAGGCAACATTTTTTTTGTTGCTTCCCATCCCCATCAGCTCCCAAATGTTTTTTTCCCCTGGAATCTTTCAAGAAATTAGGTGAATTTCTGGAGTTTCCTTCTTCATCTTTATTTTTTTGGCAGCACTGGTGCCTGGGTTCTGTTTCTGAGCCTGCCTGGGCACCACGTGATGAACGAGCCAGGTCCAGGGGTGCCAGTTCTGCAGATTTGAAGGCTGAAGTAGATAAAAAAAGTTGAGTTTTGGGGGAAAAAACACCAACCAAAAATGGTTGGGAGAAGGGAAAAACTCAGGGCCAAGCTCTCAGCTCCTGCTGATCAACCAGCAGACCCCTGGGTTTAAATTTTTAAGGTGGAAAAGGTCTTTTGAGGGCCTTTTTTGATGATTTCTGATGTTCCAGCTTGGAGTTGGTGGATAATGGAAGAGGAGGAGAAGGGAAGAGGAATGGGACACTGGGATTTAGGGATGCAGTGAAGAGCAAGATGGGAATTAAGATGCCACTGGGGTGTTGGGACAAGGAGATGGGATTCCTTGGAGCATTGTGATGCCAGGCTTGGGTGGTCATGGATTAGGATGGGATGGTTCTGGATGAGTGTCCATGGATTTGGATGGGCTTCTGTGGCTCCAGGTGGACATCTCTGGATCTCAGCTGGCATTCCTGATGGGTGTCCAGAGTTTCAGATGGAAGTTTGTGGCTCCAGATGGAAGTTTGTGGCTCCAGATTGGCATCCATGGCTCCTGATGAGCATCCCCAGCTCTGGATGGGTGGTGATGGCTCCAGAGGGAAATCCACAGCTCCAAATGGGAATTCCTGGGTCCCACTGGGCATCCCCAGCTCTGGACACGGATCCAGGGCTTCAAGTGGATGCTGGGAGTGAGCTCACCTTCCAGAAAGACCAAGAGCTGATGTCTCCTTCCATCAAGAGGGAGTTTTGGAGGTTTGAAGTTGCCCAAGCACTGAAGCTCAAAGCTGGAATAATATTGGTTTTCCTCCCTCCTATTTTCAAGAGTTTCAGCAGATTTGGGGCAACAAAACCCTCCCTGATCTCATGAAGTGTTTCACTGCCAGCTGCACGGAGCTGCCACGTGATTCAAGTGGGTCAGATGGAAGTAATTACAGTTTTTAAAAGCAAAAGGTAAAGTGCAGCTCCAGGGAGCCACCACCCAATAGCAGAAATCACTCTTGAAAGAGAAAACAGGACTGCAATTAACCACCATTAACTCTAACTCATAATTTCCTCGTGCCTGTGCCTGCCCAGACTTGTCAGGATGAACTGCCTCGTTTTTATTTATTTTTTTTTTAATGCAGAAGACAAAAAATCAAGGTTAAAAAAATAGTATTATCCACGTGACTGCTGTTTGCCACTGATTTTCAAGTCACAAATACCTGCAAGCACAAAGCAACCCCACTGCACGGCCAATAAAAACCTCATTAACAGAAACTGAGACTGCTAAGATGCCAAGGCTTGTTAAAAATGACAGGGCAAATTTGAAACTTTACCAGCAAATTTTCAAAATCTCATCCTCCACTTATGTTAGGGAGGGGGCAGCCGTGGATTTAACCTCCTGGAAAAGTATATTTTACTCATGAATTAATGGCACAATGCATGGTGCCAAAAAATTAACAGCTGAGACAGTCTTAAAAAGGTGTTAAGATCTCTTAAAATGTTCTAAGGAATGTTAAAAGGTTTTAAAACCACCTTAAAACATCTTTAAAAGGTCTTAGAAGGTCTTTTAAAGGTCATAAACTGTCTCTGAAGGTCTTATAATGGCCTTAAACCATCTTAAAAAAGTCTTGAGACATCTTAAAATGTCTTAAAAAGGTCTCAATAGCTCTCAAAACACTTTAAAAGGTATTCAGGTATGTTAAAATGGCTTCAAACATCTCTGAAGGCTTTGAATCATCTTAAAACACCTTAAAAAGGTCTTTAGACATCTTAAAATGTCTTTAAAAGGTTTTAAGCCATCTCTGCAGGTTTTCTAAAGGCCTTAAACCATCTTAAAGTGCCTTTAAAAGGTATTAAAAGCTCTCAAAACACCTTAAAAAGTCTATAATAAAACTCAGTAAGTGACTCAACAGTAAGGCTGCCAAAACTGGGATGAAGATCTGCAGAATACAGGGCAAATCCCTGCATCCAATGGTTTTCACCATCTATTTCCTTGGAAAAAGGAGGGAAAAATGGTTTAGGAACTGGTTTTGCCGGAGTGAGTGGCACAGAGAGGGTTTTGGTGCCTTTTGAGGTTGAAACAAGAAGGATTTGGCATAAATGCATCCCAAAAATTCCCACCTCACACCTAGGACCCCCCATCATGATGCTCCAAGAAGGATCCTTGAAGAAAACCATAATCCAGGAGAAAAACCTGGTCAAGGATCCAGCTGAGGATCAACAACTTGGCAGGGGTGAGGAGACAAAAAAAAAAAAAAAAAAAGAGAATTTTAAATAAAAGGGAAATTTGGAGATTTACAGGTGATGGGTTTAGCAGAGGAATTTTATGGAATTGGTTCTGCTGGGATGAAGGCTCTGGCTTTGGCAGGAGTTGGGGTTGGCCAAGATGAATGTGATGGGATAAGGTGGGTTGGGATAAATCAGTCATTCCAGGTTATTTTGGTTGAGGTAATCAGGAGCTTGACAGAAATAAAGAGAAACTGGATAAAATTTCAGAGCAGAAAGGCAGCAGATTTTTCTTCCTCCCCCCAATCAAGCCAAGGCAAAATTTAGCCTGATTATGCACCAAATATTCAAGTTATTTACCAAATAATTTAATTTTCTGAATGCTAAGTCAACCCTAAACACTCCATCAAAACCTCTCCATCTCCAATAAGCAAAAAAAGTGCCAAATTCTATTAAAAATATACTAAAGAAATGAAAAGACAACAGCCTTCAGACTTAGCCCAAACAAACCAACTCCTACCAAGGGAAGGAAAGCACCTCCAGCACTGGCTCGAAGGTGAGTCTGATCAATTCTTTGTTTTTTGGGGTGAATTTTTTCCTTTTGGATTGCTGTTTTTTTTCTTTTTTCAGTGCTGTTGACCCTACACACCCAACCCAGCTATGAAAATAAATCCAGATTACTCTCCCCCCCAGTTCCCAGCCCTCTGGACATGCCCAGCTGAACTCTCCTGAATCCAAACTGAGCCAGGGGCTCCAAGGAAAAAGCAGCTTGAAGTGACAGCACAAGCTTTGCTTCCTGAAATCCAAGGAGGGAATGCAAGGAAATCAGAATTAAGAAGAGAGATGAACTTCATTTCAGCCCAAATGAAGGAGGCATGAGGGAGAAGAGGAGTTGGCATGCTAAAATTTTCATTTGAAATGTTGATTTAAACTAAATTTCATTTGAAATCCTTTTTTTGCTTGCCAGCAGCTTGATGCCTTAAAATAAAAAAAGCTATTTACACATTAAAAAAAAACCAAACTCTTTCCACCCTCTGTGGCAACAATGTTTTACACTTCTCCTTTGAGGGAAAACACAGCAATATGCTAAAAATACCAATCTAGGGCATTAAGCAAAGAGTGGCTCCCAAGTTTAAGTCCAGCAAGGAAATCAAAAAGCTCCTAAAACCCCCTGGATCAGAGGCTTAAGAACCACCAGAGAGACAACACTGCTACTGCCAAACTCTGCTGAGCCCCAAAAAGGGGCAACCAAAAGTCAGAGGGTTGAGAGGGGGAAATTTATCACTTTAGAGATGATAAACGGAAAAAAAAAAAAAGCCAAAAAAAAAAAAAATCCAAAAAAAAAAAAAAAAAAAGCCAAGAAAATAATTAAAAAGACCGAGCCAGGACTGAAAACATATTTATTTATACAGAAACCAGGTCTAGGACTGAGTTGTGAAAGAAGCTGCATCTAACCTGTTTCTGAATCTTCGCTGTCGGAGGAGCTGGACTCGCTGGTGCTCTCCGACTCGGAGGAGGAAAAACCTTTCATCTTGGAGGAGCCAGCAATGACATCCACCTTCTCCACTGCAAGGAGAGAAGGGGACATCAGGGAAGGGTAATTAGTAATTAACCCCCCGGGGGAGGCAGAGGACCTGCCCAAGGCTTGAGCTGAGCCCCAGTCCCACGTTATTCCCATGCTTGGAATTATCTGGGGCTTTGGGATCATCGTTGGTGTTCCTCCTGTGTCACCATCCCACAGGGATTGAACCCCACAGGGCTCTGGGACCATCACTGGTGTCACCATCCCAGAAGGATTGAACCCCACAGGGCTCTGGGACCATCACTGGTGTCACCATCCCAGAAGGATTGAACCCCACAGGGCTCTGGGACCATCACTGGTGTCACCATCCCACAGGGACTGAACCCCACAGGGCTCTGGGACCATCACTGGTGTCACCATCCCACAGGGACTGAACCCCACAGGACACTGGGACCATCACTGGTGTCACCATCCCACAGGGATTGAACCCCACAGGGCTCTGGGACCATCACTGGTGTCACCATCCCACAGGGATTGAACCCCACAGGGCTCTGGGACCATCACTGGTGTCACCATCCCACAGGGACTGAACCCCACAGGGCTCTGGGACCATCACTGGTGTCACCATCCCACAGGGATTGAACCCCACAGGGCTCTGGGACCATCACTGGTGTCTCCCTTGTGTCACTGTCCCACAGGGATTGAACCCCATGGAGCTCAAAATTCACTTTTTTTTTTGTTTTTTTGTAGCTGCTAGTTGAAGGAGGCATCAGAAAATTGTAAAATTGTGGGGTTTTTAGTAACTTCAATGATAATTAAATGGGGAAGCAGCAGCCTGGGAGTTCTGGAGGCACTGAGCCTGTTATCAGACCCCTGAAAAAAGATAAATATCTAAAAGTTTTGCAAGGGTACAGAAGGAAATCTTCCAGGATTATTTTCCACTTGAGCAAGAATCATTACCCCTCGGCCATGGGAAGTTGAGAGTTTACCTTTAAATTCTCTCCTTCCTCTCCCACTTCTCCTTTTGATGCAGGTGATTTAGGTAAAAAAATATTTTGCTGATCTTCAGTCAGGTATAAATCTGGATATTTACTCTAACACATATTTTTTAAGGGATTTAAAATAAAAATGGGGACTTCAGTGGAACAACATAACAAATGGAGAGAAAAGAGACTTAAAATACATTTCAAATAGATTACAATATTAAGGAGGAGAAAATGTATCTAAGTAGATTAAAATAGGGAAGGTATTTTGGAACAGAAGTGTATTAAAATAAATATATTTTAAAATATAAATTATATTAAACCAGATAAAATTATATAAAAAAAGATAGAAACAGAGTAAACCAGACCACTACCTGCCCCAAAGCAGAGCTCTGCTGCTTGTCAGAAAGGTCATTATTTGGTTTAATAAATTTTGAACTGCAATGAGTCCCTGGCAACTCTTAATTGGAATGAAATTTGAGGGAATTTGGGGATCAGCTGCCCCATGTCAGTGCCAGCAGACCCGTGGCAGGGGTTAATTGTGTATCACTACAAGTTACTGAAAGAAAATCTTCTGTGAGTGGACAAGAGGTCTGAACCTTGCCCCCAGCTTTTTTTCTGACCTGTTTGCAGGAAATCATTGCTGGAAACGAGGAGAAAAAGAAGAGGTTTGGGGTTTAAAAGGTACCTTGAGGTTTCCTCTTCTTCCGCAGGCAGGAGGTGACGTATCTCTCCAGCTCCCGGAGGGTGGAAGGTTTCAAGGTCTCAAAGTCAATCTCAATCTCATCAGGGTTGGAGTTTTTGAGGGAAGGTTCTCTGGATTGGATGATGTGGACAACCCTTCCCAGCTTCTCCCCTGGGAGTTTGTTAATGTCCAGGCTCAGCTGCCTCTTCTCCTCGTAGGACATGGGCTTGCACTTCTCCTCCTCCTCTGACTCGTAGGTTGGGGGGGGTTTGCTGTTCTTCACCATCACAGGTTCCTTCTTACTACTTAGGAAGAAGCAGGAAATATTCTTGTAGACCAGACTAACCCCAAAGCAGCCATTTGAGGTGATCAATTCCCCCCTCTTTCAATATTTGTCATTTTCCACCCTGGAAATGAGTGTCTTTTCCTTTTACACCTTGAATTTAGGGCTCAACCATGAGGCTGGGAAGCAGAAAGATGAGCTCAACCCCCACAAAGCTGAGCTCAACCTCTCCTGAAGCACCCAAGGTTGGGCTCAACCCCCCCAGAGCTGAGCTCAACCTCTCCTGAAGCACCCAGAGCTGAGCTCAACCCCCCCAAAGCTGAGCTCAACCTCTCCTGAAGCACCCAAGGTTGGGCTCAACCTGTCCTGAAGCACCCAAGGTTGGGCTCAACCATGTGTTCCCAGCAGCAGGAGCCCCCAAAACTGAAGCCAAACCCAGGGCTGGGCCTCTGGATGCTGCTCCTCAAGAATCCCGTGTCTATTTAATGAGCAAAAGGGAAATCCACCCCTCCAAGTGTTGTAAAAGAGAGGAATTCCAGGACTGACCTGGAGGTACTGGTGTTGCTGTTGCTTTTCTTGGCTTTCTTGGGTGGTGGCTCCTTGGCTTTGATTTTCTTGGCATCTTCCAGCTCCTCCTTCTTTTTGTGCTTCTCCTTCTTCTTCTCCTTCTTGTCTTTCTCTTTTTTCTTTGGTTTGTTCTGCTGGGGCTGGGACAGGGCTGCAAGCTGTTCGTGCACGGCTTTAAGCTGAGAGGCAGACACACACAAATCAAGACATTCTGCCCAGCACCTTCTCCTCTTCCACATTAATTAACATTTTTCACAACCACTCAACACTCTTTTATCTTCTCCTACTCACAAAGTGTGACCTCAAAACTGTGACCTCAGAAATAAAAGTCCTGAGCACTCTGGAAAGGCTCAGTTTGGGCTGAATGGATGAGGATGGAGAGGAGAAATATGCTTGGAGGTTTGGTAACTCCAGAAAGGAAATAATTAGGGAAAAAAAAAAAAACAAAACAGGGAAAGGTTTTGGGAATGGTCCTTAGGGACATGGTTTAGTAGCTTTGGACCACTACACTTCTGGTGTTGGTCAAAGGTCGGACTGGCTGATCTTGGAGGACTCTTCCAACCTAAAACATTCAGTGATTCTGTTTTCAAGGATGGGTTTGGGAGGGAAATAATCTAAACCAAAGGTTTTCATGACCTGAATGTCTGTGGCTTTGAGTTCCCCAAGTGAGAAGTCCCAAAGGCCACCAAACTGAAGCCAGGGGAGGTGTTGGAGAAGCCCCCAGCCCATCCCACCGGGCGCTGTACCTGCTCCTGGAGCTCAGCCAAGCGCTGTGCCCGCTCCTCCTCGGAGTCATCTGAGGAGCTGTCACTGTCAGAGGAGCTGTCACTGCTGCTGTCACTAGAAGAGGGGGGAGCCACCTTGGTGGGAGGTGGCACCACCACGGGAGAAGAAGCTGGAATCACGGGTTCTTCCGGCTCATCCGGCATTTTGGCGAAGCGCATCTCGAAGACGTCCTGGAGACACACACAAAAAAAAACCCAACCCCAAAACAAGGTAAGGTTTGGAAGAGTTGGGAAACACCAAGGTGGTTGTGACCTCCCTACCTCAGCAATCAACACACTGGATCTGGCAGACAAGAGGATTTCCTGAGAGCACCGAGTCCAAAAAAAGAGACTTTGGGAAAACATTTGTAGGCAGAAATACCATTTTTTTGCATCTCTTCCAAGTAAGGCCTGAAAAGAAGTCTCATTTCCCTTGGTTTTAGGTGGTTTTAAGTCAGGCACTTACTTCTGAGCTCCCTGAGGAGCATGTAAGAGCACTGACAACTCCCAGAAGGTGACCCAAATGCTGGTGGGAAGGAGCACCTGACAGATCAGTACCCAAATCTTAAGAAAATGATATTTCTGGATAGGGTTGAGGCATCTTTGCAGCATCTGGGTGGATTTGGGAACTCCCCTGTCCCTCGGGTTGGTATCAACCATGAAGGTTTTAAAGAGGGACCCTGGGGCTGCTTTAGCAGGTCACGAATTAATTACAAACCCTTAGGGAAGGAGCAGAGAGCAGGTATCTTCACCCTGAGGCTGACAGAAGAGGTAATTAAAGCAGCACCCTCACAATTTTCTCTTCGAGGTGCTTTTGGGAGAAAAAGTGACATTTGGGATCCTTCCTCCCTACAGATTCACTTTATCCCAGCACTGGAGTAACTTTGCTCAAAAGGATGACCAACAAAGGGGTCAAATGAATGAATAGTTTTGTTCAAAATGAATGGTAAAAAGAATGATTTGGGTCAAAAAAGGACTAATTGGCCAGAAGAATGACTAATTTTGGTCCAGTTAAGGGTTGTGGCTGATGCTCAATGATGTTGAGGACTTCCTTATCACGAAGCTCAGAGGACACAAAAAGACACTAATTAAACAAAACCAGGAGCTGAAAGAAGCAAACTGCAGCCTTAGATCACTTCCAGAGCTAAAACTACACATTTTTGTCACCGTTAGCCACCACGCCAGGGTTTTTGGGTTATTTCAAAGCACCGTGACACCAAGGCTTGGAAAAATTACGGGAAACTGAAGTGGCAGTGTCCTTACCTGCAGCTTCCGTGCCATGGCCACCACCTCGTGGTCAGCAGGGTTGTACTTATAGCAGTTGGAGAACATCAACCGTACGTCTGCCGCGAATTCCTGAGCGTCCCGGTACTCCCGGTTCTCCAGTTTGGACTGGAAAGGCAAAAAACAAACAAGAAAACCCCAACCAAACTCTCTAGTGTGAAGAGTACAAACCCACCAAGTTGGTGGAGTCAGTAAACAAACCCCGTGGTGCCCATGGATTTCCTGTACCCCTTTTCTCCCCGTGCTGGGTTTGGTTCCAAGAATGACTCACTGGTCAAAAGAAGGATGAATTTTGGTTGGAAGAAGGAATAATTGTTGAAGAGAAAGGCTAATTTTGGTGAAAAGAACAGTAATGAAGGAAAGTGAAATGAAGGAATGCATCCCATCTGCTAAAACTCAGAGGATGCTCAGTGACACTGAGGACTGAGTGCTCTCCAAGCCATCTTCTCACTGCCACTCCCTGGTTCAGCTGAGGAAGCCAAGGGGAATGTGGAGCTGAAGGCCCTGAGGAGGAACCCTGGCTCCACCTGACCTCTCCTGAGAAGAGCTGAACTTCCTTGAGCACCCAAGAACATACATTTGAAGAAAAATATGGTGAGGCCTTTGCCCAGAACGTTCCCCTAGAAGGAACATCTCAAGAACTGGTTTAATGGCAGAGCCTGGCTGGAGGGAGAGGCCACCAGGATGCTCCTTCACCCAACGATGGAGGAAGATGCCATTTGTTGATACAACGATCTGATCTACTTCCAACCACCCACTCTTCCTCCAGGAACCATGGTGGTGTCTCTAATGCCTGGCTCTCCAACCTAGGAGGACACAGAGCTGCTGCATGGGGCCTGTCCCAGGCCCACGTGGAGCTGGGAGGACTCGATTCAGGTGGAAGCTGGATGCCCCTGGAGATGACCCTGGAGATGATCCTCCATCCCATCATCCCTCTGAATGCTTGGCAACACCAGCTGAGCCAGCAGAAGCTTCATGTCTCCTTCTTTTCCCTCAAGCAAGACTGAGTTGGACAACTACAAGTTGAAGAAGCCTCACCAGCTGTCTGAGCAACATCTCCCAAGGGATCCTCCAAGTCCTGCAGCCCTGCCAGGCAGCCACGGACAAGCAAGACCTGAGGCTTGGTCCAGAGAAGGAAGCCCAGAATTTAATTCATCACCCCCTCAAGGTTTGGCCCCAAAAGATCCTACAGGTCCAATCCAGGGTGATGAGAAAGAGCTCAGTGGCTTTGTGACCTTGGTGAGGAGTTCCAAGAGGTTTACAAGGCAGACCCAGGTTGTGTGGACAGCAGAGACTTCTAAGTTATCATTTAATGCTTGATAAATATAAGTTAAAAGACAGGGAAACAAGGAATTTAGGTTCTCTAACTAAAAACTTCGGACTTCTAAACCAGGAATTAACATTTCAAGGGGAAACAAAGATGGGCAACTGCTTTCTAACAACCCAGTCACAAACTGGTGTTTTGAGGGGCAATGAAATGAAAGAACTCAGGTTCTGAGGGGCAACGTGGGTGAATTTGCAGTCAGCTCTTTACAATAAAGCATTCTGAGATGAGAGGGAACTCCCTGCACTGAAGAGAGGTGTGATTTAAACAGACAACTCCATGATGATGGGTCTTGATTTTCAAAGAACTTGAGAACGGGGCTGGTTTAAACCAAATGCCCCAATTCCTCTGATTCGTGCTCTCTGAGGCCACCTCCTGGGCCTTCCAAAGGGCAAGATTTAGACAGGAATGGCAATTTTCTCTTAAAAAAACCCAAAATCATCAGAGTTTCCTGAGAGCCCTCGTGGAAGGACATCAAAATGTTTTGTTTGCCCCAAGAAAGCAGCAAGAGGAGAAAAGAGATTGGATGGAGCAGGAACCTATGGCCAAAATACACCTGGGCAGACACCTGAGGAGAAAATCCTTTTTTTTCCTGCTCAGAGCCCGACCTCCCCCCTTCCTCCTCCAGAGCTGAGCTTACTTTGATTGTGCTCAGATCCATGGGATGTTTAATGATATCACAATAATCGTGCAGTCCCAGTGCTTCCACATCCACAGGTTTGTAGAAGGGCCAGGCGTAGGCAGCGTGTTTCTTGGCAAACATTTCTTTGATGATCCCACTGCAGTATTTTAACTGCTCGGATATTTTACTGCTCTTTTCTACCATGTGTTGTTGAGAGTCTGGGACATCCTTCTTTGGAGGCTTCACCGGGCGGCTGCTTTCCCGCCGAGGGCCCAGTTTGGTGGATTTGGGTTCGGCGGGGAGGGATGAGGAATCGTGAATCGGGTCGATGGTTGTTGGTGTTGTGGTGTCTGCTTTCCTCTTCACCCCTTTTTTTGTCTAGAAATTGAGCAACCAAAAGAAAATTACTTTCAGGAGTGGTTCTTGGGAGAGCTGAGCCCTCACCAGTGACTTGAGCCCGGTGGCAACGCTATGAGAAGGACAGTGAAGCCCTTCCAAAAGGATTCCTGTAGTGTTGAGCCGTTCTGATCTCTACAGAAATTCCTACGGGATTTTCCTCTGCTGCACCAGCCAAAGTCAAGGCCCTGGCTCACCCCAGCAAGTCTAGATTTTCTTCTGGAGTCACGTAAAGCTCAAGGAAAGATGGTTTGAAGAAGACCAACGGTGGTTTCCACGCCAGCTTGGGTGGAATTCATCCCATCTAACAGCAACGAGTTCTCAAATTATCCCTTTTTGACCTAAAGTGTGACTCCAGCAGCCAAGCATTGGGCCACCACCTCATCAGCTGCAGCTTTTCTACAGGGTGAAGATAACTGAAGGTGTTAAGGTCGGACTCACCTTCACGGGTTGGGCGGGGGTCGGGATGACAGGAGGGTGAGGTTGGATGGGTTGGGGAGCTGGGGCCGGCGGTGCCGGGGCCTGGGGGGCCGGGGGAGCCGGCACGGGAGGTTGAGGAGGCACCATGGTCATCACCGGGGTTTGGACGATGAGGTCGGGGGTGACAGAAGGGAAGGAATGAGTCGTTTGCACCCCCGGGAGGTTCTGCTGCGGCGCCGGCGTCTGCGCCGGGGAGGAGGCTTGGGTGGCGTTGGGTACCGTGGATGAGCCGGGTTTGGATGTCACTGTCAAGAGGGAAGGATTTTCTTTTCAGATGTTCATTAACGGGGGAAAAAACAAAGCAAAAAAACCCCAAACAACCCAATTAACAGCTCCTAAAGAACATTCATTGTGAAGTAATTAATTAGTAACTTGCCCTTCCCGTCCTAACGCGACCGCTCGGAGACGAACGCTTCCCAAAGCTTTCCTTCACTGGGGTTGTTTTTATGGCTCAGGAGGTGAAATGGTGAAGAAACTCTGGACTGAAATGTGCCAAAACCACTCCAGAAATAGACCAAAGGTGTCCCCCCCCTTCCCTGGCCCCTCACACGGGCAGGCAGGGCAAGGAGGTGAGGGCCTCTTCTCCTGCCTGCCCTTTTTCCTTGACTATCATCCATGTGGAGCCCCAGCTGGGCAGGCTCTAGCTTTGGGAACAATTTTGGGCTTAACAAGAGAATCTTAATTTTTGTTGACTTAAGTGATCACAACTGTTAATGTGTGAGGGAAAACTTGGGAGAGTGAAGTCCTCCAACCAGCCACTTCAACCACAGAGGTTGGATCTCAGTCCTTGGCCCTGAGGAAGTCACCTCCTTGCTGGAGCTGCTCCTGCTTTGACTTTGCCCTGCTTGCCCTGGAATCACTGACACTTCCCTGACTCCACCTGGGGTCACTGTTGGAAGCTGCTGTGAAACTCCAAGAGCAATGATAAAACAGAGCTCCAGGTGCTTCTGCCCAGTTGGAGTTCACCCTATCAGCTTTTTCTCCTGAGTGAACTGTGGCAGGACCAGAGGAAATGGAGAGAAGCTGCACCAGGGGAGGTTTGGGCCATGATGTTAGGAAATATTTTTTTCCTCAGGCATTGGAATGGCCCAGGCCTTGGAGGCATTTGGATCTGGTCCTTAAGGACATGGTTTAGTAATGAGATGATGGTCAAAGGTTGGACTCAATGATTGGGGAGGTCTCCTCCAACCTAAACCTTCTGGGATCATCTCAGCTCAGAAATGTCAACACTTTTGGGTTTTTAACAGCCAAAACGTTGGTTCACCAGGGGTGCTGTTATTTACTGCCAACTCTGTCCCCAACACCCCTCCTCCTCCCCAAAACAATGCCCAGAAACCACTGAGAGGTCCTTCTTGCCCTCCCTCCCTCCCACCCCCTTTGCAGACTCCACCCAATGAACTGAGGTGCTGAAACCAGCGATGACCACGGCCAAGCCCAGGGAATGATGGCTGGGTTTAATTAACACCCCAATTAAAGACCCTGGCTAACGCAGGATGAAACCAGGGCTGGAAGTCAAGCTGCTGCACAAAGATGAGGGCAGGAGCCAGGCTCAGACCTTCTTTCCGTGCGCGTCCTCTTCCTTTCGTCTGGGCGATGACGATTTCCGTTTCCTCCTGGGTCATCTCGGAGATTTTCTGCAGGAAAAGCTTTTCTAGAGCTTCTGCCATTAAGACTATGTCATCCCCTGGCTGGAGGAAACAGAGAGAGGCTAGATTAGGGGAAGTATGCATGGAAATATTTGCCCAAATTTAATTCTGGAAGTATTTCCAGAGGTGACTTTGTATTTTCACCCTCCGTAGCATTGCTCTTTCTATTATGGAGCAGTGGAAGGAGTATCCCAAAGGAATTTTTTTTCTGGGAACTTTTTGTACCTTATTGTAGATGTAGCAGTTTGTAAACATCGTGTTAAAATCCTGGATACATTCTTGGGCATTCCAGTAGTAATTATTCTCCAAGCGTTTCTTTATTGTTCCCATATCCATCGGAGTTTTAATTATCTTATAATAATCCTGCAAAGAGAGAAATAAAACATTGGCCAAGCTGAAGGACTGGAATTCCTCCTCCTTATCCCTGGACCCGCCTGGGTGAGACCTTCCAAGCCCAGGAGATATTCAGCTGCCAAGCTGAGTCACTTGGGAGAAAAAAGAGGAAGTTGTAGAGCTTAATAATCTTTTCTGGAAGGTGAAAAGACCCTTAAGATCTTCCAAGCCCAACTGGCAGACCATTGATAGACTCCAATGGCTGAAAGTGGATTCTGGGATTCCAGGGGTCAACCCCAAAGTGTCTCAAGAACCCTGGTCTGGTCTCTCAACTTCTACTCACAGGGAGGTTCAGCTTGACGGCGTCGACGGGCTGCTGGAAAGGCCACGCAAATTGGTGCTTCCAGAGGGTCTTGAGCACCACTTTGAGCAGATACTGCAGTTGGTTGGTCTGTCGCTTGGGTTTGTTGGGGTTGGAGGTCTCTGGAGGAGGGGGATTAACACCTACAGCACTGCCCTGTTGGGGTTGAGCCTGCGACTGCGCCGTCGACATTTGGGTGGCTTCGAGTCCATCCCCCACCACCGGCAAATTCCTCAGTCTCGTTCCAGGGCCGCTCTCCGCCGACATGTTATTGATCCCATTGCATTCCTCACCAGACACCCTGGGGAATGAGAAGGGAGAGGAGGTCAGAGCAGCCTCAGGTTTTTGGTACAATAAGAAACTTGCCTTGGGCAGACAGCTCCTGCTCTTCCGAGCGGCGGCGTTGGGTTGGCCCAAGAAATCAGAGTTGTGACGTCAGCACTCTGCACTCCAGGATAAGAAAGGAGATTCCCAGGCAATTTGCCATCTCTTCCATGCCAACACCCTCTCTGCTCCTTAAAGATTGGGAGTTTTACGCCTGCTCTCACCTAATCTGCTCAACAAGGACTCCATCATCCTCCATGAGCCACCTTCGCTGCCGCAAGCAAACAAAACTCTGCTCACTCTCCACAGGCCCCAAATTCAGCTCCAAGGTTGGGTTGGCCAACACTGAGAAGTTGGTGTTGGCCAACTTGGAGCCCCCCACTTCTCCCCACAGAGCAGCTAACCCAAATTTCATGCCAAAGTCTGGCATTTAGGTGAACGTGGAACTGCCACGCTACGCTTCAGATGAACCACAGAGTGGCCAGAGCCACATTTCATCCAGAATATCTGCTTTTGGTAGATTATCAATTTAACTACATAAAGGAATTATTTTTAGGTAGGTAATTCAGGTAGGTAACACAGGTGGATTATTTCTAGGCAGATAAATCTTCAGGTTGATGTTTAGGTAGATCTTAAGGTAGAAAACTCAGGCAGACCATTTAGATCAAGAATCTTTAGGTAGCTAATTTAAGTATCATCCTGAAGACCAGAAACTTGGGGGGAAAAATAAGTCCTTTCTCCTGCTTTTTTTCCTCCTGCTTGTTTTCCCCTCCTTGTTTGAGATTTAATTCAAACCCAACAGTGTCAGGGAGGCAATCTGGAGTTCCCTCTCTTGTAGAATTCCTTGAATTTTGCTTGGGGCTGTGCCAGTCCCTCAGTGTTGGGCATTAAAGGTAAACTCTGGAGTGAGAAACAGTCCTTAAGAAATGGTGGCCAAGCAACAGGAATCCTCTTTCCCCACTGGAAGGGGCTCCATTACCTTGTAGGATACATTGCCATATAATTTTGCCCCAGAAAATGCTGCTGAGTCAGAAGTTGCTTGGCTTGTCCATCTATCTTCCGTGGCTTCAGGCACAAATGCCTTTAGATACTGGATCTGATGAAAGAAACAAAGCAATTAATCTGAATTAATCATCAACCCAAGGCAGCAGAAATCAAGGCTGCCTCCAATTATCAGATCTAATTTATCTGCTATCAACAATCCAGTGAAGCAAAGGGAGGCTCCAGACACCTGTGAACACACTGAGGGGGAAACTGAGGAACCAGCCCCAGTGTTGCAGTTTTTCCCAGATGTTTTCACACTTTTAGGGCCAACTCCAGAAACTCATCCTTCCGAGGGCTGGGACTGAGCCATTTCCTTCTGCTCCCTCTAAAGACAGAGCCAGCCACAAGAGGAAGCCAAGGAATCATTTTGGTTTTGAAGGAAAAGGGGAAGTGTTCCAACATCTCTTTTTTATTTCTTCCCCTTCCAGTCCAGGCTCCAACCACCCCCTATCCAGATGAAGCATGAAAAAAATCAGATTTACCCTTTTTAAAGGAGTTTATTGATCACTTAATTCACTTAACCTGGATCTTTCTCACTTCTTGCTCCTTTGGAGGGATCCTATCAATCCTATCAGCCTCCTCTTGCTTTTTCAAACTCTAGCAACATTTTTTTTTTTTAAGGAATTAGCTGCAAACAGACCAAAAATGGAATTTGATTTGTAAAGGCAAACTCAAGCCCCTGAATCCAAAACAAAAAAGAGCAACTGGGAAATGTGTGACAGGCAGGACTCTTAATTCTGAGCTTTCAGAATTTCTGAGCATTAATTCTGGTGCTTTCAGAAGCCACCAGAGCAGCTGCTCTGCTTCCCCTTCATCTGCTTTTTAAATATATGCTTCTTTTGTAAATATATGATTTTTTATATATAACTTTTTTTATATATCACCTTTTTTATATATCACTTTTTTTTTTTCTCACCACTGGTGCCATTCTCAGCCCAGGAATTATTTTGCTGCTGCACTGAATGAAATTTATTTCCATCCAGAGGAAGAAAATTTGCAGCCCTGGCCTCTTTGCACCCTTTTTAACTCTTCCCTGCAGACACAGGACTGGGAAATCCTCCCTCAGAGCTCAGTCTGGCTCTTCACTGACCTTGGGTGGTCTGAAGCCATCGTTAATTCCTGTTAATGAGGTGTTGGGGAAGCACCAAGGGGATTTGATTTCCACAGAAGCATTTTGGGCAGTGTTGGCTGGAGCAGAGCCAACCCTCCTGCTGCTCTCAGGGTCCCTAAATCCCTGCCCCAGGGGACACTGAGCTCCCACATTCCACCCCCCTCACCCCTCTGTCCCTGGGGACCTTGAACTGCTGCTTCCTGGCTCCTTTTTGGGTCTGAGGGTGAAAATTCTGGATTAGGTTCAGGCAGCTCTGTGCCCTCAACACAGATTTTCCACTTCCCTCTGCTCAGCCAGCACAAACTTTATTCATTTCACTTTATTTTGTTACCTTTGCTGATTTTGAGGGGGGAGCAGCTATTTTTAGGCTCATTTTTTCTACAGCTTTAAGGGAAAAAAAAAAAGAGAACCTTGAAGTCAAATCTGGGCAGTTTTACACCTCATGGAAGAGGCTGTGGACAAGCAAGGCCATGGGGTTTGGCACTCCAGCTCCCACCTGCTTAGTGGTGACCCAAAAACCATCTGCAACACCTCTGCTTGGCTGTATTTCAGAGAGCAATCAATTTTTATTGATTATTGCTTTACAGAATTAATACAAACCCCTACGAGTACAAAGTCAGGAAGCAGCAGGAGCCACCCTCATGGTGAACTCCAACGGGGAAGAGATGCAGCAGCACAGAAACTGAATCTTCAGGTGGGATTTGGGGCCAGGTCCCAGTTTGGAGGCAGTTTTGGAACCAGTCAGAAGTCTCACTGGAGAGTTTCTCAGCTGCCTCTCCTTCCTCAGCATGGTTGCTACTCCAGCTGTTCTTTAGCTGGAAAGATCAAGGGGTTTTTGCCCCAATTTTGCTTCTTGCTGTCCACTAAGAATAATTCCTCTGAGGTCAAGGCCTTCCCAGGTATTCCAGGGATCACTTTGCTTACCCAAGGCTTCAGAAAGCAAATCTCCCCAGGTTTTTACTAGAGATAACCAATTATTGGAGATAACCAATCTTCAGTCTTCCCAAAATATTCAGGTATGACAAAGCCAACCAAGTACTTTTGAAGCTGAAGCCAGGAAAAAAAACCCAAAAACCACCACTTGTATATTCGGGGTGATTTCCCCCTCTTTATTACCAAACCTTTCAGAGCAAACTACAAGAAATAAAGACATTTTTAGAAGAGTACTGAGTAAAGGCACCAAAACCATCCCGTTTGTGTCCTGTTTTCCTGAGCTGGGTGGAACACAGGCACCACCCTCACCCCCCAGGAAAAAGCAGCTCCAGGAAGCACTGCTCAACAGGCACCCAAGATGGAAAAAGGTCCCAGCAACACCCACGGGAGCAGAAAGTGGCCAAATTCAGGCTCTGGGGCAGCTGGGAGATAAAACCTTGTGTCTGATATTCAGAAATCCCAGAGAAATGAGCCAAGACACAGAAAACCTCTGAGTTACAAAGCTCCTCCCTCATCTCACACTCTCACCTGGCCTCTCTGCTGCTCCTGCCTCTGGTTTTCCCTGCAGGAATCAGTTTTCCTTGGTAAAACCAGTTTAAATCCTTCAGCTAAGGTTCATGAAACTCTCCACTCACAAACACCCAGTGGTAAATCCATTTCTGGCTGCAACTTGGGCACAAGTTATTCCAAAGCACTTGAGGAGCAGGAGTGGAGCTCATCCACAGCTGAAATAATTCTCCCAGCCCTGCTTTACATCAATTTCTCACCAGTGACATCCCAAAAAAAGCCCTTGCTGCCCCCCCCTCAATGTTTTAAATCAAACCCAGGAGTGAAATTTGGGATAATTACCTGAAATTGGAGTTGCCCCTTTTGAGGTGGTTTTGTTCTTCTTCACCAGCTGAACCCTCTGACCTTCATTTTGGAAGCTACTATTGAAAGAAAGACCTGGAAGGAAAAGAAAAGGACGTGAGTTGAGATTGACAACCCCCTAAAACGTTGCTGCTTGTTACCTTTCACCTCTCTCTTCTCCAAACTTCCATTTCTGTTTGTAGGAAATGAGTCAGAAACCCAAAAACCTTTGATGAGGGAAAAAAACACCAAACAAAGTGGATGGGTGAAGGGTTTTGAGACAACAGATTCATCATGCAACATGTTCATGCTTCCAAATTTCAGTATGTTGAGCAAAATGGTTTGAGGCAAACACCATCAAACAGAAGCTCACTCCCTCAGCATCACAAACACCAAAAATAAGCTGTGGGTTACTCAAAAAGGGTTTTCCAGCCCAGACTTTAAGCCCAACTCCTGTCCAGCTGTGGGCACCTCCACACCTGGCTAAGGAGAGGCCTCAAAGCCATCCCCCCCTCCAGGCAAGCACAGCAACACACACACTCCCAGCTTCAAATAAAAGAAATCACCTTAAAATAAAGCACCAAACACAAAATTGAAGTTCCTGCTGCAAAGACAATCTTGAAGATGCTGAGCACAACCACCACTGCTCAGGAAATACCCCCCAGAACCGTGTGAAGAGCCAAGAACTATTTCAAAAGAAGCTTTTAATTTCATTTTCAGGGACAGGATGGAGAAAGGTGCCACTTTTCCCCCAAAAAGAAAGGGATTTCAGCACAAAATGACACACACAAAAGCCAAAGGACTTCTCCTCCACCACCAGCAGCTTGGTAAATGCTTTCTTCCCAGGAGAAGAAATCCACAAGAAACCTCAAACACATAAAGCCTGATAACATAAACCCAATTCCAGCTCAAAATTGCGTTGATTTTCTTCTTGATTTCCTACTCTTTTCCCCCCTATTTTTCCTTCTTTTTTTTTTTTTCCAAGACGGAATTTGTTTTCATCTCTGGCTCCCAACTGAGGCTCTTCAGGAAGTGGCACCTGGGGAGGAAAAATCCCCCACCTCAGCATTTTGCTCTTTCCTGAAGGAGCAGAACATCCCCCTGGCAGCATTCGGAATTTCAGGGCAGATTTTTTTTTTTTTTTCTCCCAACCCTCCAATTTTGCTGAGGATGATGGCTCCTGACACACTGCCAGAGGAGTGACAGGGCTGCTCCGGGCACTCTCAGACACCAGGAAAATCCAATTGGATTTAATCCCCACCACATAGAAGATTTTATACCCCAAGCATGTACCTAACAGGATTAACCTTAATCTTCAGAGCATCCCAGCTCCACGGACAGAATTACTGGAGTGCTGTTTAAACATTCTCCTGTTTTCCACTAAAATCAGTTCCCCTCTTTGTCCAGATAACAACAAATCTGATGCCATTCAGCTCAAAAATTATTTTAGGGCTTCTCCTCACCTGGAAGCTCTGCTTTGAAATGGATTTCATGGCTGTAAATCCAGCCAGGTCCCACCTAAATTCCCCCTCAGGAGGAAAAAAGTCTGGGAGAGAGGGAGAAAGAGCTCAAGCCGCAGGGAGAGGAGATTCCCACTCCCAGAGGAAAGTCAAACAACCCCTTGTGGTTACACCAAGGTGAGAAATTTGGTTGCAAAAAGGCAGATTTAGGCTCACTGCTCCCTCAGCTTCAGACCCACAAAGTGGGAAAGGTTCTGGATTTCTCCCACCAAGGTCTCTACCTCCCAAATTCATTCTGGGACAACTCCTCAAGCTTCAAACACTCTCCTTACCACTCAGCTTTGGGTGAACCTCAGAGGATTGCCCATTTGGAGGTTTTTTCACTCTTTTCCTCACTTATCCCCCCAAAAAACCCAGCTCCAAACACTCTGTGGATGAGGAATTCCTCCCAGGCCTTCCAGGGGCACTCGGAGGACACCAAAAGGGCTCTGAAAATTCACCTTAACTCCTCAGGCTCTGGAAAAGAGTTGGAATTTCCCCCTTGGCCCAGGAGAGCAAACACCCAGCCCTTGGCAGGCACAAGGTCAGGCCCAGCTCTAAACCTCATCTTGTTTTTCTTGTAACCTGAGAAGGTTTTTACAGGGAATTCTTCTGTCCAGAACAGATTCCAAGCCCAGCTCCAGACAAGGAGAAGCAGGAAAAGGCTCTTTGCTACCTTTGTTCTACAAACAGACCCCGCTCCCTTGTCTTTGTGCTCAGAAATGTTGTGTTCTATCACTTTTATTATGGTTTTTCCAGCCAAATTGCTTTTTCCCCCCCTTCCTTTCCACTGTTTTATCACTTTTATTATGGTTTTTTCCAGCCAAATTGATTTTTTTTCCCCTTTTCTCTCTTTCTCCTCCTTTTCCCCACCCCAGGGTGAGTGTGTGCCTGTTCAGAAGCAGAAAACACCACTGCAGAAGCAAAAAATAAAACCAAGAAGAGCTCAAACTTTATCCTGCAGTGCAACCCCACACCTTTTGCTATTCCCCACAACTGGATTGTGCCCAAATTAACTCTAATTACACCCAGCTCAGTAGGAGAGGATCCTGCCGGGGGGGTTGGGAGCAGCAGAAAGTTGGGAATCATCTCCTTAAATACATCAAAACCCAGAGTGAGGTTCTGTTTCGAGCTGGCAGTGAAGCTCCAACTCAATTTTTAGTGTTTATTTCTTCTATCCCTTGCACAACTCATCCCGAGCTCCCCAAAGCAGAGGAAGAGGTTGGACAAAGGGGCTCCCATGGTGGTGCTGGATGGGAGAGCTCGGGGCATACACCAAAGGTGCTGGAAATCTAGCTACAAATTAAAAAAAAATTAAAAAAAACCAAGCACAAACACTTGGTGCAACCTTTGACCAAGCTTTGCACTCCTTGGGCTCAGTTTTTTCCCCTCCCTGAGGAAGGGAATGAGGGGAGAACTCGGAGCATTTGGACTCTGGATTAGGGGAAATGATTTCAAACTGATTTACATCAATTCCTCCTGATTTTCCCTCTTGAAGTGGAGAATCAGGACCCATTGGGCAGCAGGCAGAGTTCAAAAGACTCAGGGAAAACACTGCTTGTGCTCTGAGCTCCCTCCAAACCTGCAGGAGAGCTTTCCAAGTTGGATTTATTATAGTTCCACCTTCCAAAAAATGAAATAAAATAAAATAATAATTAAAAGATAAGACAGTTGGATCACAAACCTCAATCCCTACTGAACCACAGTCCATACAAACACACAAAATCACTGAGAAGCAGCCAGGAACAGGACAAATTCCTACTCCAGAGGCAGCTTACACCTCAAATCCAGATTCTTCCAAGAAAATCAGTGTCTTTTGTCCGAACTCTGCCGATTCAAAGATGCTGTCAGCAGAAGAGGAGGTAAAAAGAGCTTTTGTAAGGAGACTGATTTCATTTCCAGCCTCAGCAGCTGCAATCCTGAGATGTTTTCAAAGTGGAACTGCTGGGAATTTCATCATCAGCCCCTGCCCCCACAGCTGCCATCCCATCAGCCTGGGATAACCGGATAAACCAGCCCGGGAAAAGATTTCCAAAGCAGGGAAGAGATTTCCTGACCCAGGCACAGCTACTCGGGAGTGAAAAGGGGAAAAAAAAAAAAAAAAAAAAAAAAGGAATTGTAGAGGAATTAATGTTTTGTGGATTTTTTTGGTAATGATCATCAAAACTTGCCAGCCAAAAAAAAAAACCACCCCACCAAGTCCCTAGAAATTATGTTTCTTTCAAATTACCCTGGTCCAATCCAGAGTTTGTATGTAAAAGAGGAAAAATTGCTGTTTTTGAGTAGTTTAGGAAATTCCAGAGGGTGTCGGGAAAGCTGGAGCTACGAGGACAAACTCTCCCAGCAGTTCTGGCTTTTAGCTCCCAGCCCATCACAATTTTGTTGAGTTTCTTGGATTTGCATGAACTGAAGAGAATCCCACGGCTCCCATGGTCCCAGGGAAGGGTGAGGAGTAAAAGGGAATAAATCCACACCACAGAGCTTTAAGTTGGCCTTGAATTTTCAGGAGTAAATCAGCAGAGCCAGCACATCCTGCTCTCAGCTCTCAGGAGTTACCACTCAAGCCAAGAAAAAACTTCCTGCCCCAAGGATATTATTTTTTAAGGTTATTCCCCTCACTTTAATGCCTCTTCAGCTTGTCAAATTAGCATAAAAAGGGCAACGGGGTGATAAGAGCTGTCTGGTGGCTTTCCAAGGAAGGTGCTTCAGGAATTTTGCTTTGCTGGTCCTGAAAATGCAGGAAAAAACCCCAACAACCACCACCAGAGTTCTGTAACCCAGAGACTGAAAAGCTGAGCACAAGGACTCAGCCTGGCTCAGCTTTTGTTTAATTTAAACCCTAAATTCTTCACTCTTTGGTAAACTGAAACTCCAGCTCAAGAGAGGATGGGCACAACAGAAATAGATGAGAAAAAGGAATTTGGAGCTGAGGACAGTCCCAGGGAAAACATCTCAGAATCCTTCTCTTCAGGACACGACTCCAAGCAAACAGAAAAGGAAAAAGAGCAGATCTTGCCCTGCACCACATTTCCACAGCTTTTTAACCCAAAACATCCCCAGGGCTCCAGCTACCTGCAAACTCCTTCATGGGACATGCCTGAGCCCACCAGCTGGGGGCTGAGCACCTCTCTGAACACGGCTGGAATTCAAAATTAGATGAAGTTGTCCAATCCTGAGCCAAAGAGCAGATCCTCCTGCTCACCTGACAGAAAAAAAAGCTGAAAAAGTACCTCAAATACTCCAATTTTTTCCCTCAGTAGCCTCCCAACCCCTCCAGGCCTTTTTCCTGCAAGGATTCACCTCTGATGGAGAAACCAAGAGCAAATCACAAACGGTTTGGCATTTACAGCTTGTTAAATATTCATTTCTTGTCCTTCCTTTCCTGAAGTTCATTTATGATAAACCTAAGGGTGATTCTGGAACTCTCACCCTGCTGGCTCTCGGGGATAAATCACCTCAGAAAAGCTCCACTCAGTTTTTAAATGTTCTTTTAATGAGCAGGTATGACATAACTGAAGTTCCCAAGCTTGTTTTTCTTCCCTATCTCAGTCCTTAAAGCCCAAAGTGCTGGCAGACAATAATTAAATTAAGCTGACACCATAGTGTAAAGGATTGTTTAATTGCTGAAGCACCCAGGTTCATTTAAAGATGTAATTGCTTAATTACACCTGGATTCGTTTAACGTTTCTCTTTTTTTAAGCCTGCTGCTCATCCTGTAAGCAAGACAAAAAAGAAAACAAGACACCTTAGAAATCTTCAATTTGCCTTTAATTCCCACCAAGTGCTTCATTAGCCCCAGAATTCATCAGCACTAACGAGGAGCCCAGCACAACTTCACACTGGGGGAGTTAAATCCACCCAGGTTTGGGTGGGTGAAGGTGGTTTTGCTCCTCTCCAGCCCCCCCAAAAAATCACACCTCAGACTAAAATTTGATATATTCCAATTACCCTTTTGCTAATCACTACTTCTGCCACATTTATCTATCTTTTTATATATTTCTGCCTATTTTTTATAGGCCTGAAACACACTAAACATCTGCCAGCCCTAGATCTGGGAAGAAACCACCCCCCCCCCCCTCCTCAATTTTCACTTTTCAGCTATTTGAAGAAATTTCAGGGTTTAGCTGATTCACCACAAGACACCAGGAGGGATCTGATACTAAAATTAGTGAAATAAAGCAAAATAATTTGCAATTGGGCAAGACACATCTCAGGACACTCTTCTCCCTGCCTGAAACAGGCCCCTCAGACACCACATTTTGGGGTACAGGTTTGATATTGTCATTACAGCTGCATTAGGAGCTTGCAAAGCCCAAACACATTCTAACAACTTAATTGAACAAAAAACCAACCCAAAATCAGCCTTTGGGCTGAGCCACGAGGAACCTGAGCCCCCAAACCTGCCCACCCTCAGCTCCTTCCCTTCCCTGGACCAGGAACTTTAAAAACCCAGCACCAAATCCTCCCCATTTGTCTGGGGTTTCCCATTTCCGTGCCACTGCTGACAGAGTTTCTGCTTTCAGGATGTTTGCTGAGTCCTCACCACCAAAGAGTTCCCATTTTGGGGTGGTTTTCTGGTTTGTGTTTTTTGGCAAGCTGGTTTTATGTTTCTCTGGAGCTGTGCCAACTCCCTCCCCCCTTGGACCATCCCAAGCCTTTTGGAAAAGTTCTAATTAGCAGCTCTCCTCCTGGCTCAGTTAATGAGTGGAGAGACAGAGGTGAGTGGGTAATAAAGGGACACAATCACCCCTCCTAAAAATCCATGGAAAGGTAGAAAAGTTACTGAAATAGGGATTAAAAAAAAAAAGCCAAAGCACAACAAAACCCCAGAAGGTGCCTCAAGCATTTTGGATGAAAATTCCCAATTTTTCTTTAGCTGTAGATGAAGCCAATGCAGAGCACAAAGTTCCTACAGGAGCTCCAAAATATCCCAGCAGAGGGAAGGTGTCTGGCAGTCCAAGTTTTGGGTTCTCTGGGGGTTTGGCTCATCCTCCCCAGCTCCCAGCTGGGAATTTCAGCCTCACTCTGGGCCATTCCACCACCCCTGATGCCTGAGGGGACCCTGGGGAGCTCTTCCAGAGGAATCCAAGACTTCCCAGTGCTCACTGGAAACCAAACCCAGGAAATTTCTCACCAAAGAGCCCCCAAACATCCCAGCTGGCTCGCCAGGGGGATAATAAACCCTTTACCTTCCCGTGGTGCTGATCCAATGGGGATAAATCAAGGGGAATTATCCATAGCTCCCTTCTGGAAGGGTCAGAGCAAGAGGATGACTCCTGGGTGGCTTCCTCACAAGCAGAGCTTCTTAATCCTGGCTAAGGGAAGTTGGGTTTGATATTCTGCTTTGAAATAAGCAAAAAAAAAGTGGGGTTCAGAGCAGCCAGGGGACTAATCCTGGAGAGGAAGGTGGCTCTGGGAGCTCTCTGGCCTGGGATTCCCCTTTCACATCCCTTCTGCAGAGCCCTTCTTTCAACTGCACTAATCCTAACCCAAAAAAACAACCCCCCCCCAAAAAACCCAACCAACCCAGTAACAGTGCCAAGACTGCTCCAAAAGCTTTGGGATTTAGATGTCAGAGAGCTTTAGAATACCTGTGATACAGTTCCACCCCCAAAGCCCCCTGACCAAGTCCCTCAGAAGCTCACAGACACTTCATTTTCTTCCCTTTCACAGCAAGATCAAAACACAAAATAAAACCAAGACTCAAACCCTTCCCCAGGCACCATCAAGAACAGATTTCTCCCCTCTGCACTGCTTTGGCCCAAGCCAAGACACAATTCCTCACCAAATTTCAGGTGGGTGGCATGCAGCAAGCTCAGAGGTGACACAACCCCCCCTCCCAGACCCTGGGAAGCCCCAAATCCCACTCGTTTCACCCCATTTTTGCCAGCAGAGCCCTGGGGATTCTCGGGGGGGTTAAGGTAAAATATTTTCCTGCAAAGAAATGGTTTACATTCCTGAGCTGGCTCCAAGCACTGTTTGCCTGGAGATAATTATCCAGTTGAAGTTTACTTTGGAGAAGTTGTTCCAAAACATCACCAAACCCTCATGAGGGACAATTGGATTCCTGAATGTTTGATTACAGCCTTGACCCAGGCTTGGAAGACCCAAAATAAACTATTAAAGAGTAATTAGAAGCACGGGCCCAAGTGGGGAGTTGTTTGCTGATGTGAGATCGATTCCCACTTGATCCCTGCTGCCTCTTGGAAAGGGGATTTATGCAAATGAGGCAGTAATTGAGCTAATTGCTGGGCACCTACCCCAAAGTCACCCTGGGAGAGATAATGGGGACAGGACAGTTACTCAGCTCTCAGTAATTACTGCACGTGGAGAGGGGTAAAAGCAGAGGAAAGAGAAATCCCAGCCTCTGCCCCCATCCCTCACCTTTTTTCACAGCTGCTCTCAGGGTTCCTCAAGTTCAGGGGTGAGAACTGAAAAGATTTTTCCTTCACCTCGTGGTTTGTACCCCCCAGAGGCCCCTGGTGCCACCCACCCCACCTCTGGGGTCCCAGACAGCCTGAAGCTGAGGAACTCCTCACCCCTCCAACCCAGAGTCACCTCCTGCAGCAGTGGCACAGCAGCCTCGTGAAAAAAATTGTCAACATTTGGCTTGCCAAAAGCAGCCTGGTTCCTTTTCATGCCTCAGCTGGCTTAGACCTTGCCAGGAGAACCCTAAATTCACCCCAAGTCACCACACCACAAATGGCTGAACCCCAACCTCTGCCAAACTCCACCAAATTGTTTCCAAACCTCCCCAAACGACCCCCAAAACTTGGTCAGATGATGCAGAGATGAAAACCGTGGAGCTACAGGGCACCACAAGTTCATTAGTGGCTTAATTACCAGCTTAATTCTTTCCACTCTAACACCCCCATGAGCAACGGCATCACCCGAGTTTATTCCTAAACCCAAAGTGACGGAGCACAGGGGCTTAAAAAGAATTTTTGTGGGGAAATTTTTATGTTGTTGGGAGGAAAAACTACCGGGTTAGAGTTGTTTGGGTTTTTTATTTTTTTTATGTTTTGGTTTTTTGGTTTTTTTAAGTTTTAAAAAGAAAAACCAGCAGCAGGGAGGACACAGAGGGACAAGGCTGTAGCTCCTTAAGAAGGGGGGAAAAGGATGCGGAAGAGGAGGTTGAGTTTGTAACAGATTTTTACTCCCTGCTGTTAATTAGCTGCACTGAGCCCTATCTCCTACAGCCATGGGAGCAGGAACTCTTTGCTTTCTGCATCAAACCAGGAGCCCGGTGTGAAGTGACATCCCCAGGGTGCACCCCTGAAGCCCCCCAGGAATGAGTCCTCAAGAGCACCCAAGTTTCCTTCCTTCTCACAAGAAATCGCTGCTCAGAAATGCAGGAGAAGGGGCTGAAAAAAAATCCCCCTCTCTCTCCCAGAGCTGAGCTCTCCATTTTCCAAACAACGCTTAAACAAACAAAAAAACCACCAAAAAAACGCTGGAAAAAACTCGGCTGGAAAATTTAAATAACCCCACCAGGGCGAGCAAATTCACCCTGCTGAAAAAAAAAAAAAAAACAACTTTAAAAGGGCCCAAGGAGTGAGTGAAGGGCCCGGGAGATGGAGGCAGAGCGGGGGGAGGCTCTGGGCAGGGAGCTCGGTACCTCAGGGCAGCCCGGGAAGGCACCGCCGCCTCCTCCAGCCCCCCCATCCCCGCACGGGCACCGTCCCGCCGGCCTCAGGCACACCCCGCTCCCGGGCTAACTTCCCTCCGATCGCCCTCACTCTCCGTCCCCCGGGGCTCCACCTCAGCTCCAAGCCGGAGGCCGCCGGGCCTGGCTGCAGGGCCGGGGCGGGGGCGGGCGGGCGGCCTAGGCCTAACGGCGCGGAGAGAGCACCCCCCTGGCTGGAGCCGCTCCGTTCCTACCCAGCCCGGCGGGGGTCCCCCGGGTGAGGAGCGAAGCGGGGGAAGGCGGCAGCGGCTTCACTCACCGGGGGCCGCTGGGCCGGGCCCGGCCGCTGCCTCCGCGCAGGAGCCGCCGCTTCCTCCTCCCGTCCGCGACAAAATGGCGGCGGCAGGAAGTGCCCCCGCGCCGCCCGCCCCGCCCCGCCCCACCGCACGCACTCTGCGTACCGGGCCGCCACCGGCGTAACGCTCCCCTCACCGACCCTACGGCAGCGGCGCAGCTCCCCCACCCCCCCCGCCCCTCACACAGTTACGCTAACGGCGTAGCGGGCCGGGGGACACCGCTCCCACCTTCTCACCGTACGCCAACATCGCAGCTTCGCGCCGGACTTTACGCAAGCGGCGTAACCCAAGGAGCGCAGGCAGGCGGCCGCTCCCCGCCCTCCCCGCCGCCGCCCCACGGGCCCAGCGGTTCCACCGCCGCCCCCCGCTATCCCCGCCGCTCCGTACGGCCCGCGGGACGCGCTTCCCGCCCCGGGTCAAACATCCAAGCCAACGATTGCGCAAAGTGCGTACGGCGCGAAAAAACACCGCCCCCCCCCCCCCCCTCCTTCCCCCTTCTTCGCTTTGCGCAGCGGCCTACGCAGCCAGCGCGTGACCGCCGCTACGCCAACTGCGGCCCCGTACCTCAACTTTACGCCTTTTGCGCAGCAGGCCTCAAACCTCCGGGGCGGGCTCCGCGCCGCAGTTTGCGTAGGCCTCCCTGACGCAGCGGCCGCATTACGCAATGCGGGTTACGCCGGCGGGGCGACGTAAGAGGCGTTGGTGAATGCCGGCACCCCCTACTCTCCCTGCCCCCCTTACACACCAAGGCCGCCACCTCACACGCCCCCCCCCCCCCCCCCAATCCTTCATCTCCTTCTTTCCCCCCCCCGCCATGTCCGCCGCCGCCCCGCTCTTACCTCAGACGGCAGCGGGAGGGGGCCGGACCGGGCCGGACGAGCCGCCCTCCTGCCGGGGCTGCTCCGGGGGGGTTCCCTGAGGGCCGGTGAGGAAAATCAACGAGCGGCGGGGGAGGAAGAGGAAGAGGAAAAGGGGGGGAAGGGGAGGGGGGGTGACGGGCACCGAGGGGCAGCGGGTCCGGCAGCGGCGCCGCACTGACCTCACCGCGCTGCGCCTGACGTCACGGCGCAACCGACCACGCCCACTCGGCGCTGCCCGGGCCCCGCCGCGCCCCGCGCTGTGACGTCACGGGAGGAGGGGAAGGGGGGGGGGGGGGGAGACGGGAAGGGGGGCTGGGGGGGGCCTTGGGGGGCAGGGAATGGGGGTGCAGGGGGTGCAGTGAATGGGGGGGGCCTTGGGGTGCAGTGTTTGGGGGTGCAGTGAATGGGGGGGGGGTCCCTGGGGTGCGGTGAATGGGGGATATAGGGGGTGTTTTGGGGTGCAGTGAATGGGAAGGGTCCTTGGGGTGCAGTGTTTGGGGGTGCAGGGGGTGCAGTGCATGGGAAGGGTCCTTGGGGTGCAGTAAATGGGGGTACAGGGGGTGTTTTGGGGTGCAGTCCAAGGGAAGGGTCCTTGGGGTGCAGTGAATGGGGGTGCAGGGGGTGCAGTGCGTGGGGGGGTCCTTGGGGTGCAGTGAATGGGAAGGGTCCTTGGGGTGCAGTGTTTGGGGGTGCAGGGGGTGTTTTGGGGTGCAACACACAGGTTGTGATGTCACGGGGGGGCACACAGAGTCCCACCAATGTCCCCCCCCTGTGCACGAGTGGGGAAGAACCCACTGCACCTCGTGGGGGTTCATTTCCTGTGTTTTTCCCTTAAAAAAATGAGTATTTTGGGAAGGGGGGGGGGGAGATCTCCATCGCACCCCGCTCAGAACCCAAGGAGCCCCTGGGATCCAATTGATGAATTTTATTCATTTTTCTGAACCTCAAGTTTTATTGGTTTCTTTTTTTTTTTTTTTTTTTTTTTTTTGTCCTATTTCTTTCTAAAATTCCCCCCCCTCAAAACTCAACCCACCCGGCAAAGCCACCCACGGGTGGGTCCCCAGGGGGATTATTTAGGGCTTCCTGCCCTCTTCCTCTTAAAACAAACCAGAAATTTGCCCAAACGAAGCAGAATTCAACTCAAACTGAAGGAAGCAGCCGGGTCCCCTCCCTTCCATCCAAACCCAAATCGGCCCCGTTTGGGTGCTGCGCTCAAGAGACAAAAAAAAAAACCAAAAAACCCAACAAAAAAAGGAAGAATAAATCAAAAACGGGGGGATTACATCATCACCTTCACACAAATATTCAGTTATTCTGGCTGGGGCTCTGCTGGGGGAGCCTCTTCCTCCTCCTCCTCCTCCTCCTCCTCCTCCTCCTCCCTGGCCGCCACGCTCCCGTTTTCCTCCTCCTCCTCTTTGCCCACCCGCCCCTCAGTTTCATTTTGGGAGGGAATTGGGGATTTTGGGGGCTCTTCCATGGCTTCTGGAGTCACTGCTGCTTGTGATGTCACCTCTGACGTCACCTCTGACGTCACCTCTGACGTCATCTCCTCCGCTTCCAGCTCGTCATCCTGCAGGAACGGCGGCATCAGCAGGGGTTTGGGGGGCTGGGCGTGTTCCCCCAGATTTTTCAGGAATTCCTCAGGTTTGGAAAACTCTTCGGAAGCTTCCGGAACTTCTCCCGTCCCTCCTCTTCCTCTCTCTCCTTCCTGGGTGACCTCGGGGGTGGGGGTGGGATTTTCGGGGGCTCCTTCCGCGGCGCCGTCTCCACCTTCCAAGGTTTCATCCACGTCTTGATCCGTGATTTCATCCGTGAAGGGATCTTCTCCCTGCAGGAAATAATAAAAAAAAAAAAAAATAAAGATGGGAGAGAGGCGCAGAGTCACACCAAGAGTTCTCTTTGGGTTTGGGTTTGATTTTTTTTTTTTTTGGCAACCCAAAATTCTCGTGGAGTTCAAAGCCCATCGTGGAAAATCCCGAAGGAATCGCAGCGAGAGAAGAACCCCAGGAAAAAATAAAAGGTGCCACACCTGGAAGGAGTGGAAATTGGTAAAAAAAAAGAAAACAAAACACAACAAAAGACACAAAAAGCTCCAAGGCAGCAGGCCGGGGCTCAGCGGCTCCGCTCCTCGCTCCGGAGGAATTTGGGTTTAACCAAAAACCATTAAAATCCACAAGGAATTCCTCAACCTTCCCATGGCCAGGGATTCCCCTCCCCTGCGACGCTTCCAGGTTTCCATCTCCTTGCTTTGGTTTTTTTGGGAGGAATCCAGACATGACCCCTGAGCGCTCCCTCCTCCAAGGGACACCAAGACTCTCCAAGATTTGGTGTTTTGGGTTGGTTTTGGTTTGGTTTTTTTGTTTTTTTTATTGAGGTGGTTTTCAGGTTCGGTTTCTGACCTCGTTACCTGCATCCTGGTGGATCCCAGCACCCCCAAAAGTTGGGGGGTGTGGGGTGGAGCCCTAGCACCTTGGCCTTGCTGGGGGAGATGTCCCACACACACCCCGCGGCACCAGCCCAGGACAAACCCTGCTGCTCCCCTTCCTTGTCCCTCCCTTCGTGGCTGCGGTGGCCGGGAGAGGAGGGGGGCCTGAAACCTGATCGACCAGGGTGGGGGGGAAGAGGTTTTCCTGCTGGGAAAAGCAAGAAAGGGGGGGAAAAAAAAAATAATAATAATAAAGCTCTCGGTGCCTTTCCTCCTGTTTTTAATTCTCTCCCCACCCTGGGGTTCACATCTGCCTGGCTCAGGGATTCAGCCCGGCGTGGCTGCTCCAGGTGGGAAGATCCATGCAGGTGGAGGAGAAACCTCAACGTTCATCTTCTCTGGCTGAGGATCCCAACCTCCGGAGAGAGAAAAAAGGATCTCAAAGCACCAGGTTCTACCTGGACCCCAACGGCCGGTACCGCCGGGAAGATCTCCCGGGGGAAGTGAAGTCCACTCGTGGTGGAGACTGTCACGGCTTCCCTTGGGAAGGGAGAGGTTGTCCCATCATCCCTCCAAGGAGGAGGAATCCTTAAGGCCAACGGTCAAGAAATCATCTCTTGATGAGGCCAAGTCTTGCTTTAATTAATCGCCCTTTGTCTCCGGCCTTCCTCTCTGGGGGGGAAGTTTTGCCGAGAACGTTTTTAATGGCGAGGAGGTTCTTGGCATTACCTGCAATCCTGATTTTCCTCCACCCCTTTCCAGTCTGGTTTTGCACCTTGGGAATGGGACGGAGACCGTGCTGGGATGGAGCTGAAGATCTCCTCCTGCCGCTGGCCCGTGCCGATTCATTTAGAGCTGCCGGCAGCCTTTGATACCGTTGCTCATGAGGAGATGTGGCCGTCCCTGCGGACCCTGGCAGGGGTAGATGGAGTTGCACTTGAGTGGTCCAGGTCTTTTGGGGGGGGTTTAGGTTTATTTTTAAATGGTTTTTTTGGCATTTTTTGTTTTCAATTAAGAGAGCTCCCCCCGAGGTTGGCACCTCGCCTGCCCCGAGGGCTCTGCCTCTCTCCTGGGGTACCGCAGGGTTTTTATCTCCCCCTCCTGTTCAACGTGTATGAGAGGCTGGTGGGAAAGCCTGCACCACACTCCCAGCTCAAAAAGTCTCTTTTTTTAAAAAGCTTTTTTTTTTTTTAATCATCAGACCCAGGGAGCGGAGTCGCAGTTTTTATTGAATTTTTTTTTTCGGCTGGTTGGTTTTTGATTTTTTTTTTTTTTTTTTTTTTTAGACTGGGCTTGAGGAGAGCCAGCTCAGTCCAGGGGGTTTAGCCCAGAAATAAAACCAAGACTCTGATGGGAGAAGGGGGAAACATTTGCTCCCCCATCGTGGGGGGTGTGTGTGGGCATCTGCCTGCCCTCATCTGCCAGGTTTGCAAACGAGGGGGGTGTCGTTTGGTGGGGTTTTTTGGGTTTTTTTTTTTAAGTCCTGCCGGATCCTGGGCTGCTCCCGGATTCCCAGGGAACAAGCAAGTAGCCAAAAGCTTCTTTTCATCTTCTGGTGGAGGAGGTTGCCACCTCTCCTCTCTCTCTTGGATGCAGAACCTCTCCCGTTCCACCCCCGCCGGATCCCGCCGGGAATAACCAACCCCGGCCACTGGCCTTCCCGTACGGAGAGGACTTTTCCCCCCCATGCTCTGAAGACTTGGCTTGTTTTTTCCAGGCTTCTTTCTGGAATTCCGAACGCTGCTTTGGGCTTAAAACCAACCCTACCCTGACCTCTCCTCCTTGGTGCTCCATTTATCTCAGCTCTGAAGATCGCCTCGGGGCGTTCTCTGACGCTTCCCAAGGGAAGAGGGAAAAGAAAAAAATAAAAAAAAAAGGGAGGATGGGGGCTAAGGAGGGTGTTCCGATTGGATGCCCCCCTCCTCAGGGGGCTCCAGGATTTGGTTGAGCTCCCAGCTCATTCCAGGGGGTCAAAATGATCCCCCCCCAAACCTGGTGCACAGATGGGCTACGAGGTGTCCGGGTGGGACTCAATCCCACCAGAACTCAAGCAGTGGCTTCCCGACCCCACAGCTCTGTGTGTGTGTGTGTGTGACCCTCCCCCCAGCTTAGGAGCAGAACTTGAGGGGTGGCTTTGGGGAGAACTGGAATTCCTTCTGGCTATTTTGGTTTCTTTAATGACATTTCCATTTTTGGATGGTTTTCTTGAGATCCGTCTACACGAGGAGGGGAAGGAGAGCAGGTCCCGCCTGCCCAGTTTAAACCTGAGGAAACCCACCCTCCCCCCCCCAAAAAAAAGGAAAAAAAAACAAAAAAAGGAAAAAAAACCAAAACAAAAACCACCACAAGAAGTGATAAAACCACCTCCAGAGCAAAGAGAAACCAGAGCCACGATCTGGAGAGGAAAAAAAGCAGCGGGGTGGAACCTACGCTTCTCCCCATCGCACGCGGCGTCCGTGGTGAGAGGCGGCTCCGTGCTGCTCCAGGGACTCACCAGGAGGTGCCAATCCTCTCCTTCACTCACCTTGAGGTATTTTTCCAGCATCTTGACAATGTGTTTGTTATTCAGGACACTCTTGGCAACGTGTAAGCTGGTTTTCTTGAACTGCTCCGCAGCCATCTGGAAAGGAAGCCGAGGGTTCAAAGGGGGAAGAGTTGGAACAAGGAGCTGGGGTTGAGAGGTTGGATTCTCTCCTCCTCCCAGGGCTTATGAAAACTGCTCTCAGATCCAGAAAACATCACAAAAAATGGATGAGAGGGAGCACCTGACTCTCCTCTGCAGAATTCTAGAGAAACAGGCCCAGCTGCTGGAACTGGGACTTTTCACAAGGGTGTGCAGGGGCAAGAGCAGGGGTGGTGGTTTTAAACTGGAAGAGGGGAGGTTTGGGTTGGATGTTTGGAAGAAATAATTCCCTGTGAGGGTGGCAAAACCCTGGCACAGGTTTTCCTCATGCCTGGAAGTGCTCAAGGCCAGTCTGGATGGGGCTTGGAGCAGCCTGGGCTGGTGGGAATTGTCCCTGCCCTCTCCCTCCTGGAAGAGGGTTTTGAACTGGATGAGCTTCCTTGGAATTCATGGAATGGTTGGGGTTGGAAAGGACCATGAAGATCACTTCCATGTTCCAGCAGATGATGTTGAAGGTGGCTGCCCCATCCCTGGAGGTGTCCAAGGTGAGGCTGGATGGGGCTTGGAGCCACCTGGATGGGTGGGAGATGTCCCCAGCCATGGTGAATGGTTGGAACTGGATGGAACGGTTTGGGTTGGAAGGGACCATGAAGACCACTTCCACCTTTAAATCTTTCAAGTTCCTTCCCACCCAAGCCATTCCATGACTCGATGAAATCCCCTGGGATCAAATCCAGGACATTTATGTTCAATGTCAGATGCTCAAACACTCAGAACCACCAGTGCTGAAAAAAAGGCCCCATTTGCCTTTCCACACCCTCTCCCCTCCCTCGTGTTTCCCCACAGAAGGACAAACCCTGCACAACCCCTCAAGAGCTCCTCAGCCAGCAGCTTCCCCTCGTGGGGCAATCCCAGCCCCTCCAAGAAAGTGGGTTTTTTGTTGGGTTTTTTTTTTTCTTTTTTAAAGCTACAAATAAAGCTGGAGCACCAGGACACTGCCCTTGACCCATTCCCCCCTGGGAAGCACCCGGGGTGGCTCACCCTGCGGTTCCGGTTGTGATCAGCAGATCTGAGGTGCCTCTGGAGCAGGTGGTTCTGGGCAGGGATCAGCATGTCACAGGCCATGCAGTGAGCTGCCTCGATCTTCTTGAAGAAATGCTCCTGGCCAATCCCTGCAGCAAGGCCCAGAACTCAGCCAAAACCCAGCCCAAGGCAAACACTGCCCTCCCACTCCCTCTAACCACCAACCAACCCCCTCTAACCACCAACCAACCCCCTCTAACCACCACCAAACCCCCTCTAACCACCACCCAACCCCCTCTAACCACCAACCAACCCCCTCTAACCACCAACCAACCCCCTCTAACCACCACCAAACCCCCTCTAACCACCAAACCCCCTCTAACCACCAACCAACCCCCTCTAACCACCAACCAACCCCCTCTAACCACCACCAAACCCCCTCTAACTACCACCCAACCCCCTCTAACTACCACCCAACCCCCTCTAACCACCAACCAACCCCTCTAACCACCAACCAACCCCTCTAACCACCAACCAACCCCCTCTAACCACCAACCAAACCCCTCTAACTACCACCCAACCCCCTCTAACTACCACCCAACCCCCTCTAACCACCAACCAACCCCCTCTAACCACCAACCAACCCCCTCTAACCACCACCAAACCCCCTCTAACCACCAACCAAACCCCTCTAACTACCACCCAACCCCCTCTAACCACCAACCAACCCCCTCTAACCACTAACCAACCCCCTCTAACCACCAACCAACCCCCTCTAACCACCAACCAACCCCCTCTAACCACTAACCAACCCCCTCTAACCACCAACCAACCCCCTCTAACCACCAAACCCCCTCTAACTACCAACCAACCCCCTCTAACCACCAACCAACCCCCTCTAACTACCAACCAACCCCCTCTAACCACCAACCAACCCCCTCTAACTACCAACCAACCCCCTCTAACCACCACCAAACCCCCTCTAACTACCAACCAACCCCCTCTAACCACCAACCAACCCCTCTAACCACTAACCAACCCCCTCTAACCACCACCAAACCCCCTCTAACCACCACCAAACCCCCTCTAACCACTAACCAACCCCCTCTAACCACCAACCAACCCCCTCTAACCACCAACCAACCCCCTCTAACCACCAACCAACCCCCTCTAACCACCAACTCACCCCCTCTAACCACCAACTCACCCCCTCTAACCACCACCAAACTCCCTCTAACCACCAACCAACCCCCTCTAACCACTAACCAACCCCCTCTAACCACTAACCAACCCCCTCTAACCACCAACCAACCCCCTCTAACCACTAACCAACCCCCTCTAACCACCAACCAACCCCCTCTAACCACCAACCAACCCCCTCTAACCACTAACCAACCCCCTCTAACCACTAACCAACCCCCTCTAACCACCAACCAACCCCCTCTAACCACCACCAAACCCCCTCTAACCACTAACCAACCCCCTCTAACTACCAACCAACCCCCTCTAACCACCACCCAACCCCCTCTAACCACCAACCAACCCCCTCTAACCACCACCCAACCCCCTCTAACCACCAACCAACCCCCTCTAACCACCAACCAACCCCCTCTAACCACCACCCAACCCCCTCTAACCACCAACCAACCCCCTCTAACCACCAACCAACCCCCTCTAACCACCAACCAACCCCCTCTAACTACCAACCAACCCCCTCTAACCACTAACCAACCCCCTCTAACCACCAACCAACCCCCTCTAACCACCAACCCCCTCTAACCACCACCAAACCCTCTCTAACCACCAACCAACCCCCTCTAACCACCAACCAACCCCCTCTAACCACCAACTCAGTGCCTATGCTCCTTCCAATCCCCGACACAAAAATCCTACACCTTGATCCCAGACAAAGAGGGGAAATCATTCTGCTCTAAACCATCTCAGAACCTGAACGTAGCTGGGACAGAACAGCCTGAGCTGCAGAGACACCAACTTCTTGTTCCCCTAATCCTACCCAAAACCAGCCTGTCTCTCCAAAAATGGATTTAATAACAGGACAACTTTTCCCTTCCCTTCCTCCTCTCTCCTGGAACTCGGATTTTCTGCCTGGAGGATTTGAACAGCTGATGTGTGGCTTCACTCAACTCCACTCATCCCTCCCAGCATACCAGGGAGCACTGAGTGGGTTTTTCCCTTCCATCACGCTCGTTCCCACACCAAATCAACTCTGCTGCTTCCTTTCAACATTAAAATTCAACACAGGATCCACTTCCGTTCACCAAAGAGCCCCAAACTCAACAATTCCTGGGACTTTTCCCCTCTTTAACCTCATTTCAGTGTCTGGTGTTGCATGAGCATCACTGCTGGTTGGGAAACCAGGACAGGGTCTTCCCCCTACCCCAAGGGTGAATTATTTGTCACAAAGGTGGCAAAAAAAACCCCAAACCAACCCCCAGAACCTGAGGCTGGAACCCAAATCCTTCCCTGGAAGAATCTTACCCTTAAAAGGATCTGGCTTCTGCTTGCTGCCCTCTTTCTCAGTCAGCTCCTGGCGCCGCTTCTCGATTTTCTTATTCCGGTTGACGATGTACTCCTGGGGAGGAAGGGACAAAACTCACTGTCCACCCTACAAGACCAACAACCCCATCCCAAGAACCCCCCCGGGATGCACAGCACTTGGGGTGAGAGCTGGGAAAACGGGAAAAAATTTTCTGGGAAAATCCACATGGGAGCCAGAGAGACGCTCGCTCCCACGTCAACTTGTGGGGAAACTCCAAATCCTTGAAAAATGGCCCCAAAATGCCAGCACTGACCAAAACCCCAAACTACCACCCACCTGCAGGAACTCCACTGTTTTATCCGGGAGTTTGGTGCCGATGTAGCGCAGTGTCTCCTTGTGGAACTTGCTCTGGAGATGTTTCTGGATCTCCTCCTCCTCGAAGCTGCGGAATTTGCAGACGGAGCAGGCAAACTGGATCCTGCAGACAGCAGCGGGCCCCAAATGAGTGAGACCATCCGGAGGACCCAGACTGTCAGCATCCCCTTGGAGTTTTCTCTGTCTTTCTTTTCCCCCCACCCAAATCTGAGTTGGTTTGCATCTTGATAATTGCTGCAGAACCTGCAGGGACCAAGCAGCACCTTCTTCTCCATCAAATTTTATGCTACAGGAGTGAGTAGGAGAGTTTTACGGGGAGAAATTCACAGGATGGGAAGCACCAAGATCCAGAAGGACTGATGCTGCTGTCCCTGGTCCCAACTGATCAATTGCTGTTTTATTTTCCCAGCAAGGTTACACACAGAGTCACTTAAAACACCCCTTGAACTTCTAACTCCACACTGCTCAGTGTTCTGAACACTTGAGTCATAAAACAGCCACAAAAAATCAGAAAGCCCCTAAACACGATTTATCCCCCAAATGTATCCCACATTTATGCACATTACTCACTCTTATTCACTGGGAAGCTTCCCCCTTCCCCTACCTGTCCATGGCACGATCACGCATCCGATCTCTTCTCCTCTGCTTCTCCCTCTTCTTTTTCACCTCTTCATCATCATCTTCGCAGCCATCTCCAGATGCTGGGCAGAAGGGGGGAAAATAAATCAGAATTCCTACATTACCAACCACCCACCTTGCTGCCTGAGCTCAGCTGGGACCCCAAATCTCTCCGTTTCCTCTTCCAGCTTTGGGAAGCCTCCCTCTCTCTTCCAAGTCAGCTCCTTCTCAAGGTCTCCAGAAATTCTTCTAATGCCCAAACCTCTTCCCTGGACATCCCACAGACACTCAAAAAAGTCTCTGGAGGCACGGGATAAGCCATGAGTGGAAAGTCCTGACTTTCTTTCCACCTCTCTGTATCCCTTGCTCTAGAGGAGCTGCTACTTTTCCCCATATACTCTTTTTTTTTTTTTTTTTTTGCCCTGTTCATTGATTTTTTTTACAAGGCTGAAAAAGCTCCTCAGGAAGGTCAAGCAATAAATGACAGCAGAGGAACCATTCTGCTTCCTTGGGGTGGTTCTGGATACACTCCTCAGGTCACCTTCCCATTAATTACTTGGGAATTGTTGGAAAGAATAAAAAACAAATGAAAGATTCAAGCCATCTCTGCAGTGTTTTGGGGTAGAAAGCTGCAGGTCAGGGGTCTGTGATCACCTTTTAGCCCAGAGCCCCAACTCAAGCATCAGAGGGAGGCCTAAGAAGGAATTTTAACAAACTACACTTCAGTTTTCATCCTGAAAAAGCAAGAGAAAGCAGCAAGAGAAATCCAAGAGGTGGTTGTTGTCCCCAAGTCCCTCCAACGCAGGAAGCACAAGGTGCTGGGACTTGGTGGGTTTTATAGCAAAAAAAGTAGAATCCCAAACCTGCTGAAGTGGTTTCAGCTGCATTAGACCACACAGATTTTATATCAGCATCCAAAAGTACCTTGAAATATTCCCATTTGTTTCAAAAAAATCCAAATAAAATGAGGTTTAGCTCATGGCTGAAGCCTCCACTGGACATGATTTAGTTTATGATATTTTTGCTCTGTGAGAGCTCTGGACTGCTCAACAGGAGCTGCAGCAACTTTTGACCAAAATATTCAAACTCTGGATTGGGCCCCAGGAGGAGGAAGATGGACTTGGATAGGATTAGTCCATGAGCAGGATAACACCCTCCAGCAAATCACCTCAATTCCCGTTCTCCTGGAAAAAAAGAAACACAAAGAGACAACGGTGTTACAGAGAGTGAGTGGGAGGTTTCAGAGCCCACCCCAAAGAGATAAAGGGTTGTGGGATTTGGGGATGAAACATCCATTTTTATAGATGTTCACAAAGCAGCTGTCTCCCAGCTCTCATGTTCTGTGTCTTCTCACTATCAAAATTAAAATATTTGGAAATGGATTTGCTGCGCCAAAGAGGTTGATCATGGCCAAGAGTCATAAAAAAATGGCAAGGACCCTCAAAACCAACCACTAATTAGGATTTAACCCTAACGAGCATGGCCAGAAGCAGAGGTAGAGGCATAAGAGCCAAACCTTTCCACTAAAAAAGCTTTTTCAGACCAGAAAACCCCAGGGCAGGGGCAAATTCTGAGGAGGAAATACTCGCAGGATACAAAAGGCAGTTTGTTTGAAATAATCTGACCCTCAGAGCAGCCCAAAATGCTGAGGAAATCGCTTGAGGGCTTCAATATTCCCTCATTTGCCACCAAATTTGAATGAGGAAAAAAAGGTTACTTACACCTTTGTCAGCTTCATCTCCTGATTTTTCCTCTCCTTCACCCTCATCTGTTTACACAAAAGAAAAAAACATTCAGCTGATGTGGGGGGGGATTATCTCCCACTCAACACCCCAAGGGCCCCCCCAATAAATCATCAAATGCTGCAATAATAGCTCTAAAACCCCCCCTTTTGGGGTTGTTTTTTTATTTTTTGAGGTCCTCAGGCATAAAATTTTTGGCCCAAAATACCCCAGAAGATCAAACCCGTCGGGGCATCGTACCAACGCCTGCAAACAGCTCAGCAAGGGCCTTGCTGTCAGGCAGCTGAAAAGACCCAAAAAGGGGGAAAATGGACCCAAACCGTTCTCGGTGTCGTCCCCCTCGCTGTCAGTTTTGGGGTGTTTGCTCTCAGGTTCCTCTCCACTCTGGGATTGCTTCCGTTTGCGTCCTCCCCCCTCGCCGTCCGATCGCCCTCCGGAGCGGTTCCGGAAACCTCTTCTTTTGGGCTAAATCAGGAAGAAATCATTTTTATCCATCGAGGTCATAGTGTTAAAAAAAATAAATTAAAAAAAAAAAGGTTGATAAGGCTGAAAATCAAAGTATTCATGTCCTTAAGAAGTTTGATGGATTTTTGGCTGTGAGAGGGGCTCCGTGGTTGGGGTGGTGCCCCCAGAGCAGCTTGGGGATGGGAAAAGGGTTTTGAGGCTCCAGTTGAGGCACAAAGGGGGACGTGGAAGGATGGGGACACTGTGCAAGGATGGGGACACTGTGCAAGGATGGGGACACTGTGCAAGGATGGGGACACGGGTTGTGCAAGGATGGGGACACGGGTTGTGCAAGGATGGGGACAATGCAACAATGGGGACAACAGTTGTGCAAGGATGGGGACAATGGTTGTGCAAGGATGGGGACAACGGTTGTGCAAGGATGGGGACACTGTGCAAGGATGGGGACACTGTGCAAGGATGGGGACAATGGTTGTGCAAGGATGGGGACAATGGTTGTGCAAGGATGGGGACAACGGTTGTGCAAGGATGGGGACAATGGTTGTGCAAGGATGAGGACAACGGTTGTGCAAGGATGGGGACAAGGGTTGTGCAAGGATGGGGACAAGGGTTGTGCAAGGATGGGGACAATGCAAGGATGGGGACAAGGGTTGTGCAAGGATGGGGACAATGGTTGTGCAAGGATGGGGACAAGGGTTGTGCAGGCATGGGGACAACGATTGTTCAAGTGTGGGGGAAACCCAAGCCAAAAAAGCGAAGCAATTTTGACAAGAAACCACCGAGAAAACCCCCAAAGCTCCGCGGAGGCTCCCGACTCACCATGAGGGCGTTCATGTGCCAGGGCACGGCGCCCATCCTGTCTCTGTTCCGTTGCCTCCCCATTCCATAGGGCACATTCCCATAGCGTCCCATTCCCATGCCAGCCATCCCCATCATGCCATAGTCATAGTCCCCGTAGTCGCCGTAATCACCGTAGTCGCCGTAGTCGCCGTAATCCCCATAATCCCCGTAATCCCCGTAATCGCCGTAATCGGGGACCAGGGCTTGGGAAAAGAGGGATGGGAGCCGGTTGGATCCCCCCCCTCCCATCCCCCGTCCCCCCCCCATGTAGTTGAGCTCGTTCCACCGAGCCGAGAGGCGTTCGGAACTGGAGGAAGGGATGAAGTGATCGCCGCGGTTGGTGAAGGCGTTGAGGCGGCCGCGGTTCTGGCCCCGGTTTTGGCCCCGGCCCCGGATGGCGCCGTAACCGTTGCCCCGGTTGCGGCTTTGGTCCCGGCGGCTCTCGAATTGGCTCCCGAAGGAGTCGCCGCGCTCGCCCCCCACCTCCCCGTACTCGTAGCCGCCGCGGTAAAGCTCGCGGTCGTTGAGCGAGGACCTGGAGTCGTAGGAGTCGAAGGACTCGAAACGGAAAGAGCTGAGGGGGAGGGAGGGGAAAAAAAACAAAAAGCAGCGGTCAGCCGGGGGGGGCCAGGGGGTCCCACACCAACCTGGAGCACTAAGTGCTGCCGGGCAGAAAAATGGGGGAAAAAAGGGGATTTTCAGCCCTGCAGACTCATTGCTTGCTGTAGCTACCATCAGTTTTTTCCCCCCATCACTTTTTCCTTTCACTTTTCCCCCCCCATCACTTTTTTTCTCCCTCCATTGCTTTTTTCCCCCATCACTTTTTTCCCCATCATCACTCTTTTTTCCATTTTTCCCCCATCATCACTTTTTTCCCATCACTTTTTCCCTATTATCACTTTTTTCCATCACTTTTTCCCCCATCATCACTTTTTTCCACTTTTTTCCCCATTATCACTCCTTTTTCCCATCATTTTTTCCCCTCCATCACTTTTTTCCCCATCATTTTTTTTCCCATCACTTTTTTCCCCATCATCACTCTTTTTTCCCATCACTTTTTCCCTATTATCACTTTTTTTCCAACACTTTTTTCCCCATTATCACTCCTTTTTCCCATCATTTTTTCCCCTCCATCACTTTTTTCCCCATCATTTTTTTTCCCATCACTTTTTTCCCCATCATCACTTTTTTTCCAACACTTTTTTCCCCATTATCACTTTTTTCCCCATTATCACTTTTTTCCCCATCATCACTTTTTTTCCAACACTTTTTTCCCCATTATCACTTTTTTCCCCATTATCACTTTTTTCCCATCATTTTTTCCCCATTATCACTTTTTTCCCATCACTTTTTCCCCTCCATCACTTTTTTCCCCATTATCACTTTTTTCCATCACTTTTTTCCCCATCCTCACTCTTTTTTCCATCACTTTTCCCCTTCACTTTTGTTTCTCCCCCATTTCTTTCCATCACTTTTGCCCATCACTTTTTTCCCCACCACTTTTTCCCCAAGTCTCAAGGGAAACCAGAATCAAAGTCCCAGTTGTGAATTAACAGATTAACACCTCTTGTCTGCCCACACCAGCCAGCACCACAAAAAAAAAAAAAAAAGCCAATATAAAACTTCATTTTCTCAGTCTTGCCAAGATTAATTATTATTTCACCTGCTAAGCACACAGCAAGTGAAAGAACTCTCCAGACTGGCATTGCTGAACCCAGCAGGAGAGGAAAAAAAAAAATGTAATTACAGAATTGGAAAAGGAAAAAAGAAAACTAGAAATAAAAAACTGCAAAATCTAGGAATTGAATCAACACAGAAGAAGCTTTCAGTGGCTGACAGGGAGAGCAGATTGGGTCTGTTTAAGGTAATTTTATATCAAAAACACATCCCACAGCTCCACACAAACCGAGGGTGATCAGAATCAGAAAGGTTGGAGAAAACCTTTGAGCTCAACCTCTCCACCCCCCTGGGCAGCCTCTTCTAAATGCTTTTTCTGTCAAGTTTTTCCAGAAATTTAACCTGAACCTGGAGTTTTTACCCCATTTCCTCTTGGTCCCCCAAAGAGGCAGCGTCTGTCTCAGCACCTTTAAGGCGGTTGGAAAGAGCTTAATTAAAATCAATTCTTTTTTTGGTAAAGTATGTAAATTAAGTCACCTCTCCTGGTCCTCCATGCCCTCCCCTGTCCCACCGCTGCCTTCCTTGGACAACATGTCCAAACGTTGGTTGATTTTGGCAATGATGGAGTCTGAGTTCTCGTTGGCCGCCGTCTCGGGGCCGTAGGAGGCGACGGGGACGGAGGCGGCGCCGACCTCGGCGTTGAGGCTCAGCTCTGAGGTTTTGGGGGTTTCCCAGCTGCTGGAGGTGGCAGCTGCATAGTTGTAGGTGGCTGCTGTGTTTGCAGCAGTGGTTTGGGTGTTGTAGTAATCGTAGCCTTCATAACCTGCAGGGAAAAAGGGGAAGAAAAAAAAAAAAAAAGAGAAAAACCGATCAAAATTGGAATTTTTTTTTGGAAGTTTTGAGTCAGGAAACTAAAGCACTGAGTTGTGGGCAGGGAAAAAAGCACAACGGTGAAGGAAGGTAAAAAAAATAAGGGAAATCATTGGTGAGGAGGAGGGGTTTAGGAGCACCTCACACCCACATTTATTTTTTACTCAGAAAAACGGCTCCGTTGGCCGCACGTGACTCCGAGCCCCGAGAGGACACCCCAAAACCCAGAGCCAGGGCAGGTTTTTAGCACCCACCTTGCCAACTTGTTGCATTTGTCCCATATGTGCCTGAAGAGAACAAAAAGAAAAGAGAGTTCAGGTCTAAAAGCAAGAAAATTAAAAGTTCAGAGATGAAATTGTGGTGATTTGGTTTGATTGCTGGTAAAAAAAAAAAAAAAATGACAGCGTGGGAAAAAAAGAAGGTAAGACTTCCAAGAAATCATTATAAAAATCAAATGTGGAAGAGATTTTGTAAATGCTATCAAACACCATGTGAAAAGGACCCAAATTATTCCCTAAAACCCCTCAGGCAGCAGTTAAAACTTTTTTTTTTAGGCTTTTTAGGCAAAAGCTTCAAACATTGGTTCTAAGAATCAGTGTTCCTGGTCAGGCTGGAGAGGAGTTGGAAAGTGAGAGCTTGGATTCCAAAACTCCCCAGGAGCAAAGAAACCTCAGGAGTTTGAGAATCAGAGAACATCACAACATCCCAGAGGAACCTGTCACCAAAAAACCAAAAAGCAGCAGAAAGGCTGAAAAAAATCATTCCTCTCTTATACCATTCTGTCTGGGAAAAAAGAAAATTCAATTTTATTTTACAGCTCCAGTTCCACAGAGGGAGAGGTATTTTCCTAAACTCACCTTGAGTGCTGGCAGCCCCAGTATTCCAGGTGCCATAACCTGTGAGAATAAAAAAAAAGCTGTTAGCAGGATCAGGGCTTTGCTTCTTCCCTTAATTTCCTCAATCCATCCTCGAATTCCAGCTGTACTTTGGGAAGCACACCTGAAACTTGCCCCGTGCTTGGTTTCCAACTGGCTCAGCAATCTGAGATGGTTTGAACTGGGGGGAGCAGGGGGAAAAAAGTGTTTGGAATTCAGAAAGGTGCTGGGTGTCCTCCTGCCATCACCTCAGCTGCCACTTCTCCAGACACCCATCACTTTCATCACAAAAAAACCCAAAAAAACCGGGGGGGAAATCAGCACCGCCGGAGTTTTGCACCAGGATAAAATTTTTTCATGGATTGAGGAAATCTGGGTGAAGCCAAGACCTTGGTACAACTGAAGGAAGGGGTAATTAAAGGTTCAATGTCTTAATTTTGGAGTTAAATGTTAGAACTCGCTCCATGAGATCCCTGGAATAGGAACCGATGTCATCTGCAGCTGCATGGGCAAAACTGCAACCATCCCCAGAGAAAAAAATCAGAATAAATCATCATCATCACCTTCTCTTGGGAAAAGAAACACAAAATAAAGAAGGGGGAGGGAAAAAAAAATAATTCAGAAGGGCCCAAGTGGTGAATTTTACCCAGCTGAACCATTCCCTGGGTTGATCCCAAGGCAGCTCCCTTGGGAAAAAAGCTTGGGAATGGGATCCCTCTGCAAAGCAAAGGTGAGGGAGCAGCATTGAGGGATTTCCCTCATTCAGGTGCTAAGAAATTAATTTGAACACCCACCAAAAAAACCTCAAACAAAACCAAAAAACCACAAACAAACTCCAAAGCCACCAGGGCCCAGGAAGAAAATCCCTCCAAAAGCTGAGGTTCTCCTGGTTTCCAAAAAAGGACAATTTAGGGAAAATAAAGATTGTCTTCTGCTGGGATCAAGGAGTTTGATGAAATCTGTTAACAGATGTTCCTACACAAGGTTGGGCTGCACAGAGCAGCTCATTAACATCACAAATCCAATCAAATCTTGCTCCAGAATAATTTTCAGCTGCCCAAAACTCTTCTGAGTTCTTCATCTTGGACTCTTCCAAGTGGCTGCTCCAGACTCACTTGGTTGTCTGGAGAGAAATGAGAACTGACAGAGGATGATTTAATGCACTTAAGGTGTTTTTAATCCTGTCAACACTTTCTCGCTTAATTTTTATGACCAAGGAACTGTCAGAAGCACCTAAAAAACATTTTAAAAGGTAGTGGAAGAGCTGCCAGGCAGTGGAAATAAAAAATTCACCTGTCAAGCTTCCCTTTCCACCTCCATGAGCCTTGTTGTGTAGTTTAAAGAGCTGTTAAAACACAGACAGGAGGTGCTGATGGAGGAGGATGGGTTTTGCCAGGCACAAATCCCTTCCCCAACATTGGGGAAGGAATCTTCAGGCTGGGAAGGGCCTTTCCCCTCCAATTCCACACCTGGAAGGTTCCCACCTGCTTCTTTATCTCTCATTTGATGCCTTTATTTATCCTCCATTTGATGCGTTTTTTGTTCTCCCTTCTTTATCCTTCATTTGTCGCCTTTTTGGTTCTTTATCTTTCAATTTTCACCTTTTTGGTTCTCCCAACTTCTTTATCCTTCATCTGTCACCTTTCTGATCCTCCCCTACTTCTTTATCCTCCATTTGTCTCCTTTTTGGTTCTCCCTACTTCTTTATGCTTCTTTTGTCACCTTTTTGGTTCTCCCTACTTCTTTATGCTTCTTTTGTCACCTTTTTGGTTCTCCCTAATTCTTTATGCTTCTTTTGTTACCTTTTTGGTTCTCCCTACTTCTTTATCCTTTATTTGTCACCTTTTTGATCCTCCCCTACTTCTTTATCCTTAATGTGTCGCCTTTTTGGCTCCTTATCCTCCATTTGTCACCTTTTTGGTTCTCCCTACTTCTTTATCCTTCATTTTTAACCTTTTTGGTTCTCCCTACTTCTTTATCTCTCATTTGTCACCTTTTTGGTTCTCCCTACTTCTTTATCCTTCATTTGTCACCTTTTAAACTCTTCCCTACTTCTTTACCCTTCATTTATCACCTTTTTGATTCTCCCTACTTCTTTAACCTTCATTTGGCGCCTTTCTGACCCTTCCTGAGCTGAAAACGCCTCAGGGGACAAAGCCTCGGCGGGGTGTGGGGGGGAAGGGATTGACAACCCAAGAGACCCAAGGGAGCATGGCGGTGTTTGGGGGGGGTTAGGACACGGAGGAGCCCCCGGGGCCTCTCCCCCTTCCCCCACATCGCTGCTGCTTCTCCCGAGAGGATTTTCGGCCTCGCCCGGGGGAAAGAAGGGGAAGGGGGGAGGAACCGCTCAGACAGCTCCATCCGCACCCCCCCCTCACATAAGGAGCTTGGGGGGGGGCTCCCAGGGATACCCCCCCTCAGGGAAGAGACTCCCCGGGAGTCATTCTCGGAGGGGAGGGAAGGGGAGGAGGGAGGTGACGAGGGGGAGGTGTGGCCGCGCGGCCGCCATTTTGTGTCGTCTTCAGAAATGGGACCGGCTCCATTTCCGCCCCCCCCCCCCCCCCCCCCAGAGCCCGGGAAGCGGGAACGCTCCCCCTCGCCCTTCCCCCCCCAAGGGCACCCACCAATCAGCATCGCCCTAGAGCAGAGCGACGCGGCGCTCAGCCAATCAGCGGCCGAGTCACCTCACGGGAGGCGGGAACAAAACCACCGCAGGGTCTAAGCCACCCCACACCTTACCCACCCCCCCTCCGGTGCAACGCGGAGCTACCGGGGGAAGCGGCGGAAGGACGGGACCGCTGCCCCCGGGGAAGGGAAGGAAAGAGGAGGGAAGGGGGGGGAAGGGCCGCCCCGCACCTACCGCCGTATCCCGGCTCCATCGCTCCCTCCGCCTCCGGCCCGCGGCGTCTCACTGCCCACCTCAGCGCCAGCCGCGCAGCCGCGCCTCGCCCGCCGCCCATTGGTCGGTTGGGCCGCTCCGTCCCGCCCACGAAGCATTCCCATTGGCTGCGCTTCCGAAGACCGCCCCCTCACCTCCTCAGGGCAGAGGCCCCACCCTCCCTTCTCTCCTATTGGTCAAGGCTGCCCAGCCTGATTGCAGGTCGAGCTTCTATTGGACGAGGCTCTTCCACCTTCCTGTCAATCACAGCCCTTCCCTCTCCCGATTGGGCAGCGCCGCGGGGCTCGCTCCCCTCACGCTGCACAACGGCGGCGGCCATGGCGGCTCGGGGGCTGCTGCCTCTCGGAGCCTTCCCGCGCCCTTCAGCTTCGCCCTTCCCCCAACCTTGCCCTTCCCATGGCCGCCGCTCCCCTCTCCCCGCGGCCTCACCCTAGAACCGGCCCCCCCGACGCCTTCGGCAAGGAGACGGCGTTAGGGCGAGACGTGAGGTAGAAATTTTTCCTGTGAGGGGAATCAGACCCTGGCTCAGGTTCTCCTCGTCCCTGAGATCCTGGAGGCCCCAAGGGAAGGGGCTTGGAGCGCCCTGGGCTGGTGGGAAGGGGCATGGGGGGAGTGTGGCGCTGGATTGAGCTTCCAGGTCCCTGCCCACCCAAACCATCCCCTAAAATAATTGTTTCCAGCACAAGTGAGGTAATTAGTGACTCGGGCTGGGATTTAATAATGTTTGGAGAAAGCTCTCAAGACTCATTTGGAAATAGGGGTGCTCAGGCAGTGCCAGGATAAGCACTTCAGGAGATAAGTCCAGGGTTTCCCTGGATAATGAATCTCCCCAGCATGGAGCAGGTGGAATATTCCCTCCCGGAGCTGTCTCCTCCATTTCTCAAGTCCCAGAAGGCTGCATGGACAGAAGTCACTGAAGGAAAGGGTTGGGGAGGTTGGAAGCAACCTCAGCTCTTTTCACCATAACTTTGCTATTTTCTGCCCCTTTCCAGGGTGTGGGTGGAAAAGTTTCCACCCAGTTGGAAGTTTGGATGTGAGGCATCACCCCAGCAGGAATCTCCAGAGCAGGAATAACTTCTGTGGTGTCATGGAAACCAAGTTTCTCCTTTCTCCCTCATTTCAGGAGGGAGAATCCATCCTTCAGGTGAAGATGAACCAAGGACAGCTTCCACCAAGTGTTTGCTGGTAAGACAGGTGAGACATGGGGTGTGCAGATCAGTTCTGAGCCTCCAAACTCCCAGAGCACTAGAAATTAACGCAGAGTCAGGGGTTACCTCAGGATAGTCCTTTTTATCTGCACCCACCAAAACATTCACCTTGCAAACAAAAATCTCACAGACAATACAACGCTGACACCACTTAAGTTTTGCTCTGCCTTAAAAAGGAAGAATAAAACACCAGGGAGTGGGTAAAACAGTCAGGTGAAACTTATGTGGAACCTTCAAGGCTTATACTTCAGAAATTGAAACCTTGGGAACCCCATTTTTGTTTGTTTGTTTGTTTCCAGACAGACAGACTAAAGGGACAAACCACAGTTTTGTTAAATAAAGTTTCAATCTGAGGGGAAAAGGGTTTTTTTGCCAGATGGTGAAGTAGCACTGGTTTGCACTCATGCTCAGAAAGAAATTCTCCTAGTACAAAGCCATCTAAAACCAGAGACTGCACAAAACCTAGCTACTAAAATGAAGATTTGGTAAAAAAAACAAAAAAACAAAAAAAAATCACTCTAAGGTAAAGACTCCCACTGCCTAAGTGGGTTTGGTAGGATGAGAACTCATTAAAAAGTGCTATGAAATTCACAGTTTGTTTTTTTTAAAAAAAAAAAAACAAAAACAAAAAACAAAAAAAACCCCAATCAACAAAATACTTCAGGTCTTTTGCACATCAGTTTCCCTCTCCAGAGTTCAGTCCCCACCCTCGTCCTCTTGTGCTGCAGCAGCTTTTTTGCTTTTTTCCTCCTCATTTTCCACCTCTACACCTTCCCCTGGCTGCTGCTCCTCCACGGATCCCGTTTGTGCTTGTGCCTCAACTTCTGGCCCTGTTTCTTCTCCTTCTCCCTCATTTCCAGCTCCTGGGATCTCTTTGGAACCCTTTTCCTCATTTAGGTTTCCCCCCTCTGGGTTTTCTTCTCTGTTTTCTGCATTTTCCTCCTCAGGATTTTCATCTTCTGCATTTTCTTCCTCATCCTTGTTTTCATCTGCTCCTTCTGCAGTTCCTTCCTCCACATTCCCACTGCTTCCCCCTTCTCCTTCCTCGTGCTCCTCTTTTTCTTCTGGATCATCTGTGAAAGGATTCTCACCCTAAAACAAGAAAACAAAACATTTTCTCTCAGCCTCCTTCCAGGAGATGAAGTCCAACTCAAATAACCAGCAACCAAGAACCCTGAGAAGTTACCAGAACACCCCAAAATTCCAGCTGATCACACACCCTCAGGAGTCAGAAAGGAAAATTCCTCCAGACATGGGTTGACCCCCCAAGCCCTCACCTTCAGGTACCTCTCCAGCTTTTTACTGATCAGTTTGTTGTTAAGAATACTCCTCGCCACCACCAGGGAGGACTTCTTGGACTGCTCCATCATGGCCTGTGCAGGATAATAAAAAAAAAACAAAACAAACACCCCACACTTGAAAAATTTTGTCCTCAATTCATTTCCAAGGCCAGGAATTACAGAGCAACCAGGTAGGTGATGACACAACAACACTGAAGGAATCTGCTGGTTTTCCCCCAGATTCTGCCCTTTGCCTGCCAGGCAACCACCATCTGGGTGGCTTCACCCACACCCACCAGCAGGATGGGTTCCTCTTTATAGAGATTTATGTATTTATGTATTTATTTATGTAGTTATCTCCATCCAGATTTATCTGCTTGACACCTCGGAGCTGTCACCTGACACCCATCCCCTCAGATCATGGGCTGTGGGTTGTTTGTGGCAGTGGTGAAGCCACAAATTAGTTTATTTTCCAAGAAACTAGGCAAAAAGACCCAAAAATTTCACTTTTGGGTCTGCACAAGGCTTTGCTGATGGTGTTTTTATCCCACTTGCAGCTTTTGCAAGGGGAAAGATCCTTTTCCTCAGAGCTGCTGTCCTCCAGCAGGTCCCCCCCAGCCTGGATTGATCCCTGGGGTTGTTCCAGGACCCACCAAACATCCCGAGGTTCCTCTCTGCCCAATCCTCACCCGACGGTTGTGGTTGTGATCCAGGGATTTCAGATGTTTCTGGATAATCCCAAACTGCATGGGGATGAAGAGGTCGCAGGCGGCGCAGTGAGCAGCCTCCACCTTCTTGATGAAATGCTCCATGCCAATGTCTGGAAGGGAACAGAACCACCACATTTCACTGGAAAAAAAAATCCAGGGATCTGTGCCATGCTTTGGATTTTCCTCCAACCTGCACTGCAAACCCCTTTCCATCTCCTCCCAAACCCTTTTTCCCCCACACGACACCGCTCACGCTTTTTGTTCTTCAGTAACACCAGCAGGTTCCTCCCTTCCCCTTTTTCCTGCTTTTTTAAAATTATTTCCAGAGTTGCCAAGGCAGCTGATCCAGGCAGAGCAGGTTTTAGGGGGAGGAAATCTTACCTTGGGTGAGGTCTTGGTCCCTGTAAATCTGCTGAATCACCACGTTGATGTCCTCGATTGCTTTCCGGCGCTCTTCGGTTTTCCTGGTTTTATTGGCAACGTATTCCTGCAGGGCAGAAGATTCCAGATTCCTTTTTTCCTTCCCTGCGTTTTAGGCACATCCCTTCAGCATATTCATCCCTACGGGTCCCACCACCCACAGTCCTGTGGGTAACACTGCTTGTAAATCACCCACTCTGGCTACCAAAACCTGGGGTGGGCAAGTATTTTATTTCCTCCCAGTGCAACCAGTAACACCAGTGATATGTTTAGAAGCAGAGGGCAGCCACACCTCTGATGTTTTAGTACACCTTGACTCCACCTTCTCTAGGAGTTTACAACTTGGAAGAGCCACTTAGGAGCTTTGCAGCACCTTCAAAATAATATTATTATTGATATTAACAATAAGAAACAAACCCAAATTTCTTCAGCCCAGGAGAGGCCCACCTGGAGGAAGTCAGCAGTTTGCTGAGGCAGTTTGGTTCCAACAAACTTGAAGTGTTCCTTGTGGAATTTGCTCTCCAGGTGAGCGTTCATCTCATCGTCGTAGAAGGTTCGGTATTTGCACAAGGAGCAAACAAACTGAATCCTGCCAAGTGGGAGGGAAAGAAAAGTGAAATTCCAACCATTCCACCCCAGCTCCAGCTTCCCACTGCATCTGCTCAAACTCGTGGAAATCTCCAACCCCTTAAGCATTTAGGGGATGTTTCCTCGTGGGGTTTTTTCCCACCATTTTTATTTTTTTTTCCCCGCTTTTCTTTGCTTTCAGTGAAGGAACTGAGAGGAGAGCAAAGCAGCTTCTAGGAGGAAGAGACAAAACACCAGGAACAAAAGGACAGAGCTTGGCTGTGAGCCCCAGAAAAGGAAGCAACATCACTGAAAGAATAAAATAAAAAGAGGAAACTCTTACCTTTCCACCATCCGATCCCGATGCCTCTTTTTTTGCCTCTCTTGAGTTTTCTTGCCCGCCTGCAATTTGCGTTTGATTTGACTGATTTCTTCTTGAATTGTTAAAGAACCTAAGAGTTTAAAGCAGGGCACCACCTGATCAAAGAGAATTCCCCTCCACAAGTTCAGGCAGCAGCAAAACCAACCTGCAGGACCCAGAGATGCCACAGAGGCTTAGAGGTAAACCTCTGCTTTTATACCCCCCCTTTTTGCTTTTCCCCTTCCCCAAACCCCCCCATTTTCCAAAGGAAACCTGTGCTGGGGGGGGGGGTGGGTGGGGGTGAAGGGGAGAACCACAACAGAAAGACTCTAAAGTGGTTTCCCAGTAATTATTTTAATTACTCTTCACTACTGGTTTGATGTATTTTTCTTTTTTCTTTTTTAGAATTAAAAAAAATCATCCAACCTATAATCAGTGAAGTACCCCCTGCTCTCACCTGGAAGACCCTTCAGTGAGGAGCTGCAGAGCTTTAGGTTGGGTCACCAAGAACAAGAAGGGACAGGGCAAAGAGAACAAAGGGCCTCAAAAACCAGAGCAACCCCAGTAAACCCACTGCCTCTCACTGGGGTCTCCCTTGTGCACCAAACTCACCTTTCTCTGAATCTTTTCCTTCTTCATCTTCCCCTTCCTAAAAAAAGCAACGTTGGGAACTTAAAACCATCAAAAGACAGAGACTGCCTGGAGGCTCCGTGGCACCTTCCTGGCGTCCCCCAGTTCAGGCCACTCCCTCCCAGTGTCCTGAACCCCACAGCTCTCCCTCCAACCAGTTTTTAATCCCCAGAAAGTGGTTTTGAAGAGTTACTCACACCTCTGGAGCCTTCCTTCTCCTCTCTTTCTCCTGATTCTCCTTCCGTTCCCTCCTCTGAAGGAAACAAAAGCATCACCATGAGAACCAACCCAGAGCAACACCAACAATTTTACCACTTCTTCTGAAGACAGACTGAGAGAGTTGGGGTTCTGCAAAAAAAACCCAGTTCTGGTGGCCAAGAAGGCCTCAAAAAGGGGTCTCAGCCTCCAGCTGGAACTCTCCTCCTCCTCCTCTCATATCCCGTTTTCTCCCATCTGGAGAACTGAGTCCAGCTCTGGGATCCTCAGGTGAAGAAGGAGCTGCTGGGGAGGGGACAGCAAAGGAGCTGGAGGTGATGAGGGGATGGGGACATCTCTCAGAGGAGGAAAAGCTGAAAAAATTCCCCCTGGCTGAGGCTTTCTCAGCCCTCCCAGGTTTCTTGGAGCTGTAGGGCTACCAAAGTGCTCCATCTTGGTGGCCATCTCACTTTGCTCAAGCTGCAAACCTCAGGGATGGCAGAACCCATGGGGAGGGGCTGGGCTGGAGTCTCCTGGAGTTTTCCTGCTCCAGTGTGAAGGTTCTGGAGCAGCTCTGCTATGGAGACACTGAGAGAGTTGGGGTTCTTCAGTCTGGAGAGGAGAAGGCTCTGAGGGGACCTTCCTGGGGCCTTCCAGGATCTGAAGGAGCTCCAAGAAATCTGGGCAGGGACTTTTTGGGATGTCAGTAGTGATGACAGGAGATGGGGGGATGGATTCAAAGTGGAGCAGGGGAGATTTAGCTTGGAAGTTTGGAAGAAGTTCTCCACCATGAGGGGCTGAGACCCTGGCAGGTTCCCCAGAGAGGTGGTGGAAGAATCATCCTTGGAGGCCTTCAAGGCCATGTTGGATGAGCAACCTGATCCAGTGGGAGGTGCCCGTGGCAGCTGGGTTAGACCTGGATGGTCTAAAAGGTCCTTTCCAAGCCTGAAAATTCTGTGACTCTGTTCTGAGCAGAGGGAAGAGTTAGACTGGGAGTGAGGCAAAAGTTCTCCCCCATGAGGGTGGTGAGAAGGTGTCCTAGGAGGTCTTCAAGGCCACGTTAGATGGGGAACCTGATCCAGTGGGAGGTGTGGGCAGGGGGTTGGACCTGGATGATCCTAAAGGTCCCTCCCAAGCCTGAAAATTCTGATTCTGAACAGGAGGCTCTGCCAAAGCTCAGGAGCTGGTGGCTCCATCCCCTTCCCGAGCGCTGCTCGGCTCTCACCGTTGTCGGAGTCGGAGTTGTCAGAGCCATCTGTTTTGGCTGCTTTGCTCTCAGGTTCCTCAGAGCTGTTTTGTTGTTTCCTTTTCTTCCCACTGGGATCTTTTCTGAGTTTCTTTTTCTGGGGCTGTGAGAGGAGAGGAAAAGTTAAGCCCAGAGACCCAAACGGCCACCTCTGTGCAACCAGCACGGATTGTACTCATTTTTTGGTGAGTTAGAAGTCCCTGTTGTTAAGTGTCTGACAGGCAGAGTGGATCAGGAAGGACATAATCCATCACTCCTCCACCCGGGAATATGGGGAATTACGCTGTGGAGGACCACACACACACACAGAAAAAAAGTTTTAAAAAAAAAGTTTGAGGATTAAAAGACTTCGTGTCTCAGCAGAGGAGGCTACAAAGCCAGGAAGATGCAGAATTATCCATTAGCATTTCCCAGAGTGGATTTTGGAGCAGGAAACGTGGGTCTGTTGGGAAAAAAAAAAACCCTCCATCCCAGCCGAGCAGGACACAGCCCAGGTACTTACTTTAAAATCCGAATCCCACATTTTCCAGTTTCTCCTCATTCTTTGTTTCATCATTCCTCCTCCGTAACGCATATTGCCCGAGAAACCTCGCATCCCCTGGAACATGCTGAGTTCTGGGAAAATATTGTGGGAAAAGAGGGAAGGGAGCCTGGAGGGCCCATGGGGACCCAGAGCCCTGGAGCCCATGGGAGCTTCGTTCCACTGTCCGCCCATTCTCCCGGGGTAGGAGGAGGCCCCGGCTCTGTTATTGCGTCCGTCTCTGCTCCAGTTTGGAGCCCGTTGGGGGAAGTTCTCCCGTGTCCTGTTCTGGTACTGGTCCCGGGGGGTTCTGTAGAAGGTTTCATAGTGGCCCTCGTAGGTGTTCTCCGGGTCGGGCTCGGGCTCGGGGTAGTCGTAGCGGTAAAGGTCGCGGTCGCTGAGGGAAGCCCTGGAGTCATAGGAGTCGTACCTGCAAGAGGGGCCCTGGTGAGACCCCACTGAGAGGGGGGGAGGCCAAGCAGATAAATTCCGTGCTTGTTTTGTGGGTTTGGGTTTTTTGGGGGGAGGGGAAAGTTCATTTTTCAACGGGTGACAACTTTTCGGTCACTGGTTTGGAGGGGGAGCAGCAGAAGCTTCCAGTCCCGGGGATGGAGGAAGCAGAGACAGGAAAACCCTGAAGGGTCAGGGAGCTTCCTACCCTTTTCCTAAAGAACGACCAAGATATTTTCAGATATTTAGAAGAATGATCACATAACCACAGAAAACATAACCGCAAAAAAAAAAACCCAAAACAAACCCAGAGGAAAATGGAGCAAAGATTCCTTCACTGCGGTTGGGGGTTACGGTTTCACCCCTTTTCCTAAAGATTTCCAAAGAAGTTTCAGGAGCAGCTAAAGGAAAGCAAGAGCTATTTGTCCCTTCCCTTTTTATGTAAATATATTCCAGGAACAGCCAGCTTTACTCTGGCTACTCAAGGACACAACCAGAGACCTATTCCTCACTTCCCCCACACACAATCCATCCCTTGGAACTCTTTTTTTCCCCAACTAGAAAGCCAACACCATTTTAAATCCTTTTTCTTCCTCTTGGAAATGAGACCACAAAGGATATTGAATTTTTATTTTCCACAGTACCAAAACATTTTGTATTGGAATGCAAAGCTTTGGGTGCTCACAGGCAGCACTTGGGTGAGAAGAAACCAGAAACCTCCCACTCAAGACTTGACCACAACGGAGCCTCAAAGCACAACCCTCTCACAGCAGAGAGCTCAGAGATGGGATTTGGAGAGAGGAAAACGTTCTCCTGGCTCCAAAATCAGAAGAAAACCACCCTGGTGATAATGTTTGGGCTACAAAGCTGGAGGTTGAGCAGCTCCATCCTAGCGAGGAGCCAACAACTTCTCCGAGTGATTTCTTTTCCTCTCAGCGTTTCTTGCAGGGAGCAGGAATTGTTTTGGGTCTTCTAAGAAAGCCAGGCCCGTTTCCCAGAAGTGGGAATGTGCCACGGGTGCTCACCTGTCCCCACCCGAGCTGTAGTGTCCTCCCTGCATGGCCTCAGCTTCCACGGGTGGCACCATCTCCAAGCGTTGGTTCATTTTGGCGATGACGGCGTCGCCGCCGCTCCCCAACCCATCGGGGTTCACCTCCAGGTCAGAATTGGGCATTTCCCAAGAGTTGGAGGTGGCCATCCCATAGCTGTAATTCCCAGAGTTATCCTGGCTGTATCCATAGCCGTAACTGTATCCCTCATACCCTGGAATGAGACAAATTTGGGTTGGTTCCCAGTGGCTGGATCCCCAGTTTGGGTTGAGTGCAGGTGCCCCAAGCGATCACCAACAGGAGCTCAAGAAAAAACCCAAACCAACCTCAAATTGCTGTTTGAGTCACCAGGAAACCTCCACCCGGTTTGCTCACAAAGATTTAAGGGAACAATCTGTGCCCTAAGCAGCAGCCACAGCCTAAAGCTTCCTTTTCTTCCCAAAAGGGAGAGGAAAGAACAAAGTTTAAAAAAAAAAAAACCAACCAAACCCATTTGGGTTAAACCAGAGATACCAAAGAACCATTTTCAGATGGTTCCGAGTTTGATCCAAAGCCCTCAGGAGCCAAATCAAGGCAGCTGGACCTGGAGAAGCTGCTCTACAGTCCTTCAAATCCTAGAAATCCAGAAAGTTAACAAGACCACACATTCCTGTCCCCTTTGGAGAGAGGACAATCCTGGACCAAAAAAGCAAAACCACTTCCAGCCTGGCATCTCCCAGACTTTTTCTATCAGAAAGAGAAAACTTTGGCTTCTCCTCTTCCTAAAGAAGCCAAAACTGCTCTAAAGAGGACAAAAACCACCCTAGAAATAATTCACAGAGCCAACTGAAAGCCTAGAGAGGAGGTCAGAAACTGCCCCAACGTTCTTCCAGTTTTTACTGGACTTGCCTCTGTTTGTCCCAGAATTCCAATCTCCATAACCTAGAAAAGAGGAAAAAAAAAAACAATTAAGAGTTTAACCACGAGATTCTCCAAATAATCCCCAAGTCCTGCACCAAACAGCCAAGAAATTGGACCCTGCTATCACCCCAGCCACGAAACATCCCCACAAAACCATCATTTCCCCCACAAAAATCAGATTAAAACTTCCGGGGTGATGATTTCCACCCCCGAGGGTTTGGGGAGGAGAAGTGAAAAGTTGGGGACAGCCCTGGGAGTCCCCCTGGGCCACCTCGGGGAAGTCCCCATCCCCTGACACCTCCGGCTCTGACTTTCAGTCGCCCTTTGGAGTGAAACTCGCGAGTCCATCGCTGCCTTTTTCCTTTTGCAGGAAACCCAAAGATGGAGATTGCGGGATGGGAAGGGGAAATCCAGGGGAGCTCCCAAGTCGGGATATCCCGCACTTCCCCTCATCCCCACTTTAATTCCCCCAATAATTACAACCTCGTTAATTGAGGGGATGGATCAGCACTGCTTCCCTCCGGCCGGCGCACACACAGGCCCCTCGCAGGTTTCTTGTGGTCATTTTCCCCGGCATTAGGAATTCTTCTTCCCGGAAAAAAGCTCATTTAATCATTGGGTCCTTTCCTGCCCTCAAATCCCCCTCTCCAATCGCAGCTTTGAGCCCCTGCCAGCCCCAGCCAGGCAGCAGAGCCGCCCCAGGGGATGAAAAGCTCAATGAAAAAATGGGAGGGAAAAAAAAATATCAAAAATGAGGGAGAAAAATTAAAA
>JAJQWJ010000047.1:0-27344 GCA_023637945.1 Phaethornis superciliosus | reverse complement strand
TTGCTCTTCCTGGCTTCCCGTTTGCCTATGTCTCCTTCTTTGCAAAACGTGCCTTAGGAAGGCTGGGAAGCGAAAGAAAACCTCGAAGTCCGAGATACTGTCAAAGTCTTCTAGCATCGCTTCACGTAAAAGAGAAGCCCGAAGCAAGCTTAACAGCATTTGCTAGATAGTCTGAAGGTGAGACAGCCTTACATTTCTCCTCTAGCTTTGCTTTCCAGGAATAAGGATGTTGGACACATTCATAGAGAAGCTGAGAAATACGAGCGGGATAACACCTTAGAGCTTTCTGAAACATTCCAGGGTCTGATTTCTAAAATCAGAGCTCTTTCTAGCTTCCCGGCTGCTTAGTTCTCCTTCTTTGCAAAACGTGCCTTAGGACGGCTAGGAAGCGAAAGAAAATCTCGAAGTCCGAGAAACTTGCCAAATCTTCTAACATGGCTTCACGTAGAAGAGGAGCCCTAAGCAAGCTTAACAGCTCTTGCCTGAAGTTTTGAAAGTGCTACAGCCTTAGATAGCGCTTCTAGCTTTGTTTCCAAAATAAGTATGTTGGACTCATTAATAGAGAAGCTGAGAAATACGACCGGGATAACACCTTAGAGCTTTCTGAAACATTCCATGGAGCTGATTAGTAAAGTCGGAGCTCTTTCTGGCTTCCCGGCTTCATAGTTCTCCTGCTTTGCAAAACGTGCCTTAGGAAGGCTGGGAAGCGAAAGAAAACCTCGAAGTCCGAGACACTTGCCAAGCCTTCTAACATCGTCCCCGTAAAAGAGAAGCCCGAAGCAAGCTTAACAGCATTTGCTAGACAGTTCGAAGGTGAGACTGCTTACATCTCTCGTCTAGCTTTGCATTCCAGGAAAAAGAATGTTGGACTCATTCATAGAGAAGCTGAGAACTAAGACCGGGATAACACCTTAGAGCTTTCTGAAACATTCCAGGGTCTGATTTCTAAAATCGGAGCTCTTCCTGGCTTCCCGTTTGCCTATGTCTCCTTCTTTGCAAAACGTGCCTTAGGAAGGCTGGGAAGCGAAAGAAAACCTCGAAGTCCGAGATACTGTCAAAGTCTTCTAGCTTCGCTTCACGTAAAAGAGAAGCCCGAAGCAAGCTTAACAGCATTTGCCTGATGTTCTGAATGTGAGACAGCCTTACATTTCTCCTCTAGCTTTGCTTTCCAGGAATAAGGATGTTGGAGTCATTCAGAGAGAAGCTGAGAACTAAGACCTGGAAAACACCTTACAGCTTTCTGAAACATTCCAGGGACTGATTTCTAAATCGGAGCTCTTTGTGTCTTCCAGGGTGCTTAGATCTCCTGCTTTGCAAAACGTGCCTTAGGAAGTCTGGGAAGCGAAAGAAAACTTTGAAGTCGGTGACACTTACCAAGTCTTCTAACATCGTCCCCGTAAAAGAGAAGCCGGAAACCAGCATCATTTGTCTGACAGCTTTGAAAGTGGGACGGCCTTAGATATTCCTTCTAGTTCTTTTTCCAAAATAAGTATGTTGGACTCATTCAAAGATAAACTGAAAACTAAGACCGGGATAAGACCTTAGAGCTTTCTGAAACATTCCAGGGTCTGCTTTCTAAAATCGGAGCTCTTTCTGGCTTCCCGGCTGCTTATGTCTCCTTCTTTGCAAAACGTGCCTTAGGAAGGCTGGGAAGCGAAAGAAAATCTCGAAGTCCGAGACACTTGCCAAGTCTTCTAACATGGCTTCACGTAGAAGAGGAGCCCGAAGCAAGCTTAACAGCTCTTGCGTGATGTTTTGAAAGGTGAGACAGCCTTAGATCTCCCTTCTAGCTTTGCTTTCCAGAATAAGTATGTTGGACTCATTACTAGAGAAGCTGAGAAATACGACCGGGATAACACCTTAGAGCTTTCTGAAACATTCCACGGAGATGATTAGTAAAGTCGGAGCTCTTTCTGGCTTCCCGGCTTCATAGTTCTCCTGCTTTGCAAAACGTGCCTTAGGAAGGCTGGGAAGCGAAAGAAAACCTCGAAGTCCGAGACACTTGCCAAGCCTTCTAACATCGTCCCCGTAAAAGAGAAGCCCGAAGCAAGCTTAACAGCATTTGCTAGACAGTTCGAAGGTGAGACTGCTTAGATCTCTCGTCTAGCTTTGCATTCCAGGAATAAGGATGTTGGACTCATTCAGAGAGAAGCTGAGAAGTAGGACCGGAAAAACACCTTAGAGCTTTCTAAACCCTTCCAGGGATATTTTTCTCCCACAACTCTGAACGTTTGGGACTGACAAAAAGATGCAAAGAGTGACCCTTGAAAACTTCTGCTGCCCTAACCCTCACATGCCACCCTACCCACAGCACCATCAACAGTCGGCCTACGGGTTTGCATTTGACCAGAAAACTCGAACTTACCAGCCCTCGGCGTCCACTCTCCCAGCCGGGCTCCCAAAGCTCCGAACGCTCGAGACTGCACAAAAGATGCAAAGAGTGACCCAGGAAAACTTCTGCTGGCCCTAACCCTCACATGCCACCCTACCCACAGCACCATCCTTCTAACATCGCTCCACATAAAAGAGAAGCCCGAAGCAAGCTTCAGAGCAGTTGCCTTAAGCTTTGAAGGCGTGACTGCTGTAAATCTCTCTTCTTGCATTCCTGTCCTGGAAGATGATTTTGGACTCATTTCAAGAGAAGCTGAGAAGTAAAAGCAAGGAAATACCTTAGACCTTTCTAAAACCTTTCAGGGACAGAGGAATATGGGAACAGCATTACTGTCCACTGCTTTCTAAAGGGAGAGCTGTTGTTTGTAGCTCGGCAGTTTAGGGCTTCTGCTGTGCAAAAATCGTGCCTTAAGAAGGCTGAGAAGTGAAAAAAATCTTTACCTCCGAGACACTGCTTAACCCTTAACTGAGGGTTGTTATGTTCAAGTTTTTAGGAAGAATGCATACCTTTAGCCCAATTGCTGGTGGTTCTTTGGGTAGGGTGGCATGTGAGGGTTAGGGCCAGCAGAAGTTTTCATGGGTCACTCTTTGCATATTTTGTGCAGTCTCGAGCGTTCGGAGCTTTGGGAGCCCTATTGAGCAGCAGTGGGAGAGTGGGGATCCCCTGTGGGGATCAAAACTCTGGCCTTACCTTTTATTGAATAGAATTCTATGGATATTAAAAAGGAAGGTTGGTTTGTGTTAATCTGGAAAACTCTTTTTCTGGAAAAGTCCAACCCGTATCACACATGCGGCCGGCATTCTCGTGGTCTTCGAGGGTCTTCGGGCAGGTCCTGCCTGACCGATTTGATCTCCTTTTACGATCAGGTGACCTGCCTCGTGGATGTGATCTACCTGGACTTCAGCAAAGCCTTTGACACCGTCCCCCACAGCATTCTCCTGAAAAAGCTGTCAGCCCCCAGCTTGGACAGGAGCACCCTGTGCTGGAGGGCCGGGCCCAGAGAGTGGTGCTGAACGGTGCTGATCCAGCTGGGATCCGGTCACCAGTGGTGTCCCCCAGGGATCAGTGTTGGGCCCAGTTCTGTTTAATATCTTTATTGATGATTTAGATGAAGGGATTGAGGCCATCATCAGCAAATTTGCTGGGGGGGGGAGTGTGGCTCAGCTGGAAGGCAGGAGGGCTCTGCAGAGGGACCTGGGATGATCCCAATGGGATGAGGTTCAACACAACAACCCCATGGGCAGCTCCAGGCTGGGCACAGAGTGACAGAAAGGGACCTGGATTGGAGTCTGGATTGCCAGGAAGCTGAACAGGAGCCAGCAGTGTGCCCAGGTGGCCAAAAAGGCCAATGGCATCCTGGCCTGGCTCAGGACCAGCGTGGCCAGCAGGTCCAGGGAAGGGATTCTGCCCCTGTATTCAGGCCACAGCTCGAGTCCTGTGTCCAGTTCTGGAAGTTCTGAGTTCAGGAAGGAGATTGAGGTCCTGGAGCAGGTCCAGAGAAGAGCAAGGAAGGGATTCCAGGATAATTCCTGTGAGGAAGAGCTGGGGGTGTTCAGCCTGGAGAAGAGGAGGCTCAGGGGAGACTTCATCACTCTCTACAACTCCCTGAAAAATTGGAGCCAGGGGGGGTTGGGCTTTTTCCCAGGCAACTCTCAGCAAGACAAGAGGGCATGGTCTGAAGTTGTGCCAGGGGAGGTTCAGGTTGGATATTAGAAAGAATTTCTTCATGGAGAGGGTGATCAGCCATTGGAATGGGCTGCCCAGGGAAGCAGTGGATTCTCCATCCCTGGAGATATTTCACAAGAGCCTGGATGTGGCACTGAGTGCCATGGGCTGGGAACCACAGGGGGAGTGGATCAAGGGTTGGACTTGATGAGCTCTGAGCTCCCTTCCAACCCAGCCCATTCTATGATTCTGATTCTTTTTTCGCCATCTGGTGGTCATGAGATGAAGTCCTTAATTTTGCATTTCCCCCCCCCCCCGTCCAGCACGTCCACGCTTCTTGAAAAATGCTGTGAAATGCTGACTTAAAAGAGCTTAGTTCAAGGCTTTGGAATGAATCTGTTAGAAATGTGACCCGGCAGTGAGTGCATCCTGAGAAACCAGCACAGGATTGTTCAGCCAATACGAAAAAAAAAAAAAAGCTTTTTTGATTAACTGCTTGCTTCACGTTACTTCAGGGAGAAAAAAAATATTCCAGGTTTCAGGTGCTTTGTTTAACCCCACATTCACATCTTACCCCGTTAATTCTGAATTTTCTCTTGTTAGGAATACAAATTCATCAACGTATATCACACCACGGCAATCTTTGGTTGGCCCTAACCCTCACATCCCACCCTACCCACAGCACCCCCACCAATCCTGAACCAAACAAACCCGGCTGAGAAACAGGATTGGTGCTGGGATCAGTGCCCAGAACCAGGATTGGTGCTGGGATCAGTGCCCAGAACCAGGATTGGTGCTGGGATCAGTCCTCAGTACCAGGATTTGGTCTGGAATTGGGGTCTAGAACCAGGATTTGTGCTGGGATCCGGGATCCCTCCATATTTTTGTGTCACACTGTGCTTTTTAGGGCCTCAGCACCTTTTTCTGACCCCCCCACTCTTTCCCTTTCCCTGAGCACCCCCAAAACGCCAAAGCATCCTAACCAACCCTAAAGCATCCAAATAAATTCCAAAGCATCCAAATCCCCAGTGCCACCCTCTCCCCATCCCCCCACACCTCCCTGTGTTGGGATAGGAAGAAAGTAAAGGAAATATATTCCAAATCTGATGATTTTAGAACTGATTATTTTAGAATTAGAGGTAGAAATAGAAGTGTGGAAAGATGTAAAAGTTTTACCTTGTAAAGAATGGTCTAGAAAACCATGGATTCAAGATTTATTGGTACCTCGTTAGGGATAAGGATGGGACTGTGCACACCAGAGTGAGTTTAAAGTAGAGATAAGAGAAAGTTGGCAGTAAAATTCACGTTAATCACATTGGAAGTTGCCCAACACCAGATGGACATTATCCAAGAGAAAGAGGGGAAAAGGGCACAGTGAGGAAGACTAATTACTTCATCCTGACGAGCACCAGAGGGAACCACACAAAGGGACACACAAATCCATCCATGAAGTAATCTCCACATGAATATGGATTAAGAAATGTTGTAACCTGTTGGATATGTAACTAGATTGTGAAATTTTCAGGGATAAATTACGGCCGCACTGTATGGTTTTTGGGACTCAGATTTGGGTGCCTACCCCTGGTTCCTGGGGCCTCAACTAAAGCCCCCCAAAACCTTGGACCTCTCCCTGGGTCTGTGTTTGTCTCAGGGGATCAGGATCAGGACAACCGGGGAGACCCCCGGCCGCAGGGGGGGTTGGGCTGTGAGAGGGGGCTCAGGGCCCATGAGGACACTTTGGGGCCCCCGTTGTAGGGACTGAGGGGACCCCTCGAACACGGCCATGGGGACCCTTTGGGGGGTGACAGGGACCCGGGAGCCCCTTTGGGACGGGGTCTCGGGGACACTTTTGGGGCCTCAGCCCCCCCACCCTTTCCTTTTCTGCCCCCCCTAAGATGGCGGCGCGGAGCCGCCGTCGCGGGCTGATGACGTTCGAGCCGTCGCGCCGTGCTCCCCCTTTGCCCCTCCCCTCGGGGAGGTCGCGGGTCCGCCCCTCAGTTCGCGTCCGCCACTCCCAAGATGGCGGCGGCGGCCGGACGCTGACGTCATCACGGGGCGCGTCGCGTCGGAGCGGGGCGGGGTTCCGGAGGGGGTTGACGCGCGGCGCCGGTTCCGGCGGGGCGGGGAGCGCGAGGCGGAAGCGGAGCGGAGCCAAGATGGCGGCGGCGGAGGCGGAGGAGGCGGCGGCGGAGGAGGCGGCGCCGGGCCCTTCCTTAGCGGCTCCTTCAAGATGTCGGCGGCGGCCCGGTCGCGCTCGGCGTGACGTCATCAGACCCCGCCGGCGGGAGGGGGGCGGGGGAGCGGCTGGAGCGGCGCAGGAGGAGGCGGCGGCACCGGGACCGGGATCGGGATCTGGACCGGGACCGGGAGGTGTCGGGTCCCGGGGGAGGGATTTAAAGGGACCATGTCCCCGGTTCGGAGGTTGCTGTGGAGGTCGGAACCGGAGAGGAAGCGGCGGGGGCGGCGGTTGCAGCAGCGGAGCCGCCGCTGAGGAGGAGAAGCCCAGAGGGCCCGGTTCCGAAGGGTGAGGGAGCGGGTCAGGGGGGTGCGAGGGGGGGGGAAGGCAAAGCGGAACCGGGACCGGGGAAATTGAGGGGTGGGATGGGGGGAGGAGCCGCTGACACCACCCCCAGAACCCCCTCCTCACACCGGCCCGGTCCGGAGCGATGAAACGGGGCGGGGGACGGGACCGGACCCGAACCGAACCGGGGGAAGACCCAGGGGTTCGGGAGGGAGCCAGGAGTTCGGGGGAGGGAAACTGAGGCACGGGGGGACCCGGGGTTCGGGGGGGGAAACTGAGGCACGGGGGGACCCGGGGGTTCGGGAGGGAAACTGAGGCACGGGGGGAGCCAGGGGTTGGAGGTGGCATCCGGAGATGGTTCCAGGTTTGGGCTGGAAGGGATCGGAACCACCTGGAGCAGCTCTGGGCTCGGTACCAGCAGAACTTTGGGGCTCAGCACGTTTGGGTTCCCCGGGAGAACTTTGGGTGCCACTTGGGAGAAGTTTTGGGCTCAATCCCACCGGATTTGGTACCACCCGGAGCAGTTTTGGGCTCAATCCCACCGCATTTTGGTGCCGCTTGGAGAAAAAAAAATTCTCCCAGTACCCAAAAAAAAAAAAAAAAATTGAAAAAAATGAAAAAAAAAAAAAAGAAAATCCCCAAACCCCGGGGTTGGGAAAAAAAATTCCAGGCGGGCAAAAAAGGTCCCTGAGGGCGAGGAGGGGGAAGGTGAAGGTGACCCCTCCGGGGAAGGTGTCGATTGTCCCCAATTGTCCCCAATTGTCCCCAATTGTCCCCACTTTAGCATTTAAATTGGGTCGGTTCGGCTCCGCCCGCGCATGGCCGGGGGGGGGAAGGGTCCGGAACCCCGCGTGGTTCGGAAAAAGTTTTTCCAGCTTCAGGGTGAGGTTGGAAACCCCCCCCCCCCCCCCACACCCCCAGGTGGGGTGGATTTTGGGGGGAAAAAGGGGGATTTAGGGAGCGAGCAGAATTTGGGGAGAAAATTCGGAATTTTCCTGTGAGTTTTTGGGGCTTTTTGGGGCGGGGGGGTGGAAATTTTTTTGATTTTTTTTTAGGGAACACACACCTGGAGTGGGGTTTTTGGGGGGAAAAAGTGGGATTTGGGGAGCGAGCGGAATTTGGGGAGAAACTTCCCAAGTTTAGTGTGAGTTTTGGGGTTTTTTCGCTGCTGGGGGTGGAAATTTCTGATTTTTCTTGTCTCCAATCGGCTTGGAAACCCTCCCACCGCCCCCCCCGCTGAGTGGATTTTGGGGGAAAAAAGTGGGATTTGGGGAGTGAGCAGAGCTCCTCAAACTTTTTGGGTTTTGGGGCTTTTTGGATGCTGAGCGGGTGGGAAAAGAAACAAAAAATCGATTTTTTTTTAAACTTTTTTGATTTATTTTTTTGCCCTCACTGAGCATGGAAACCCCTGAAGGGGTTTTGGGGAAAAAAACGGGGAATTTGGGAGCAGAGCTCCTGCAAGAGACTTCTCAAACTTCCCGTTGAGCACTCGGGGCTCTACCTAAAAATCCCCAAATTTGGGGTTTGCGCCCCAAAACCCCTCAGGGGGGGAGGGGGGGAAGGTGAAGATCCGGAACCACTGGAACTGGGTCAGGGGGAGGGTCTGAGGTTCTGCCCGTGGTTCTGGATGGTGCCACCCCCACTCCTCCTCCACCTTGGCCAACCCCAACCTCTGTTTTTTTCTCATTTTTCTCCCTTTTTTCTCTCTTTTTGATAGATTTTTCTGGCAGTCCCTGCCCACCCGGGGGGGTTTGATCCCGGCGACCCAACGTCATCGGCGAGGGATGGAGAAAACTGTCCCCAGCTTCTCAGAACTTCAAGGAGATGGAGGTAGAGCTCAACTGATGCCCCCAGAACCCAACCCAGAGACTTTTTCTCTCCTCGAGTGTCCCCCAAGTGACGACCCCCGAGTCCCTTTCCTCCAAGATGTTAAAAAAACCCCAGAGAACCCGGCGGGGACGGAGCTGGAGGAGACTTTCTACACCACCAATGATCTGGAGATGATGAGTGGAGAGGAGAAGGGACCCTCTGGTGCTGAGCTGCACCCCCTGCCAGAGGACCCCAACTTCTTCTCCTCACTCTCCAGTCAAGAACCTGACGTGGCCTTGGAGGCACACGAGGTGGCCGGTGAGTGCCTCCGGTTGGCCAACGGCGTGGAGGTGGCTTCTTGGTGGGGTTTGGGGACATTTCTTGGTGTTTGAGCGGGGCTTTTGTTCTCTTGGTGTCTCCTGGTGGGACGAAGCAAGGGGTGAGGGCCAGGATTGGGTCCTTGGGGTGGTGGAACCCCATGTGTGTGCTGGGTGTCCCAGTATGGGGATCGTGGTCACCCATGGGAGATGTTGTTGGGTCCGTGGCTGATTTGGGTCTGGGAGAAGCTCCCCTCCAAGGTCCCACCTCTGTCACCCTCTTGGTTCTCCACCTGGTTGAGTTTTCTCCTCTCCTGACCTCCTTTTCACCCCCTTCTCTGCCATGGCCTTGGTGTCCCCTCTTCCCTTGGTGGCCAAGAACTTCTTGAGCACCATCCAGGAGCTCTGGAAGTTGAGATCAGTCCTGGGAAAGGCCCAATCCCAACGCTTGGAGATGCCCACTGTCAGGGGTGGATCTTTGGGTTGAAGAACATCAAGGAGAAGATCTCTGAGGGGTTGGGCTTTGGGTTGAGCACCACAAGAAGGATGGGGTTGGGTGGTTGCTCTCCTGGTGGTGACTTTCCCCAAGAGATTGCTCATGAGGTCCTTGAGGAGAGAAAAGGGTGCTGAGCACCAGCAGGTGGGTTGTGGTCACCCAAAGTGGTGGCTTTGAGGAGGGGAAGGGTCCTGTCTGGTGCCTGCTGGACCCCCTTGGCAGGAGGTTTCACCCTCACGTTGGCCAAGGCCTGGACCTTCTTTGTCTTCTTCTGCCTCTAAAAATCCCCCAAATCCCCCGGGATCCTCCTAACCAGGCCAAGCTTCAAAAATAACCCAGGAGCACCAGCAGGTGAGGTCCTGGATTCTCCTGCTGCCTCCTCAAGTAGGACATGACCCAATCCTTCTTCTCCCCTGGGAATTTGTGGAGAGGAAAAAAGGTTCTGGAACTTTTTTTTTTTTTTTTTTTTTTTTTCCAAAAAAGTTGAGGGAAGGGAATTTTTGAGGGGGTGTTTTTGAGATGCTTCACTCTTCTCCAGCTCAGGTTCTGTTCCACCCAAGCTGTCTGGAGGACAAAATATGTTTTGTTTTGGTTTTTTTTTTCTTCTTCTCAATTTTTTGGGGGGATTTTTGGAGTGGGGAAGGCTGCTGGGTCAAGGTGAGGTCAGAGATCTCCCAACCCCAGGAGAAATGAGGTGGTGCTGCAGGATGAGGCCATGTTCATCCCTCCCTGGATTTTCCTGAGAGGATGAAGCTGTGGGACCACCTCTGCTTGGGAGGTGACACCAAAAAAAAAGTCTGAATGGGTAAAAAAAGAGTGAAAAAACCATTGGTTTGCTACTGGTGGTGGTGACCTCATAGAGGTGAAGCTCAAGCAGAGCCACTGCCACCTTCACCCTGTGGTTGGAGGGAAATAAAATAAAAAAAAAAAAGGTTTTCAAGGAAATATTCCAAAAAAAGGAAGGGTTTCCAAGGATGGGCTTGGAAGTGAAATAGAGGGTTTTGAGGGAAATTTAAAAAAGGAACGGTTTACACTAAAATAATCAGAAAAGGGGAAATGTTTCCAAGGAAATAAAAAGAGGGGAAAGGTTTTCAGGGATGGACTTGGAGGGGATATAATAAAAAAAGAGGATTTTGAGGGAAATTAAAAAAAATGTTTCCAAGGAAATAACAGAAAAAGGGGAAAGGTTTTCAAGGTAATAAAAAAAAAAAAGGGAAAGGTTTTAAAGGTAATAAAAAAAAAGGGGAAAGGTTTTAAAGGATGGGTTTGGAAGTGAAATAATAAGAAAAAGAGGATTTTGAGGGAAATAAAAAAAATGGAGAGAGGTTTTCAAGGATGGGCTTGGAATGACCTCTGAAAAGGCTCAATTTGGGTTTTTAGAGTTGAATGGAGAGAGAGCCCCCTCGGGAGGTGCTTTCCCTCACTTTCCTTTTGTTTTTAAAAGATTCCAGAATGGGGGAAACGCAAACTTTGGAAGATCCTGGGTAAAAACCAGACAAATTCCAGTAGAATTCCTGGTAGAATTCCAGTTGAACAGGAATTGGGAGCTCTGGTCTGAGAGGGAGGTGTCTGCTGAGGGTAAAACCTGGGACCCACCAGGTCAGCCCTGGAGCTGGGAATGACCCCATGGATTTTGGGATGAGCCCTGGGATTTTGGGATGAGCCCTGGGTTTTGGGATGAGCCCTGGGATTTGGGATGAGCCCTGGGATTTGGGATGAGCCCTGGGATTTTGGGATGAGCCCTGGACGTTGGGATGAACGTTGGACTTTGGGATGAGCCCCCACCCCCCAGGCTCTGGGGGTCCTGTCCTGAGTTTTTGCCGTTCTCTTGGAGGAATCCCAATTGGAGCTCCGGATGCTTTTCAGATGGAGATGTTGGAGCCCCAACTCTGTTTTGGTTTTTTGTTGTTTTTTTGTATTTGGGTTGGTTTTTTTTGGTTTTGTTGTGTTTTTGTTGTTTTTTTGTTTTGGTTTTTTTGTTGTTTTTTGAGGAAGGTTGGTTTTTTTTTGTTGTTGTTTGGTTTTTGTGTTTGTGGGGGGTTTTTGTTTGGTTTTTGTGTGTTTTTTGTTTGGTTTGTTTTGGTTTTTTTCCTTTGGTTTGGTTGGTTTTGGGTTTTTTCCCACCTGGTTGGACCCTCTGGAGTTTCTCCACTGTCTTTCCAAGTCTTCCCGTGCAGGCTGCAAACCACCACCTCCAGATGCTGGGATGAGCCCTGGATGCTGGGATGAGCCCTGGATTTTCAGATTTCTCCCGGAGCTGGGATCAGGGGGGGGTGGTTTGGGCACCCGAGGTCACCGTGTGTGCTGCAAACAGAGGGAACCTTGGGGGGTGTCCCTGGTCCCCACACATGGATGGGATCTTGGAAAGGGTCTTCTGGAAGAGCTGAGTTGGGGGCTTTGGGATGGATTTGCAGGTGGGATGGGATGTGGGAAAGGAAACTTCTGCTCCCCTCCCTTCCCAGTGAGCTTTTGAGGAGCAAAGTATCTCCAGTAGCTTGGGGTGACCCAAGATTTCCAGCCTGGAAGTCCCCATTGTGCTGGTGACAAACCCAAGGCCACCTCAAGGTGTTGGAATTCAACTTCTTAATTTCTTGGGATTATCCAAAGCACCTGGGGCCCAGGAGTGGTTCCTCCCCTACCTTCAGCTCTCCAATGAAACCCTGGAGGTGAAAACCCTGAAGCTGGAGCCTGGTCTTGAATTCCAGAGCCTGGATCCTTGCAACATCCCAGGAGCTGATGCAATAACTCCCCCCTTACCTCATTGTGTTGCTCAAACATTGAGGTCCCTCAGCCTGGTGGCAGAGGAGATAAAAAGTCTCTTCGTGCCCCTTCTGGGTTTATTTTTTTCATTTGTTTCGATAATTTGGGAAAAAAAACAAACCTGGAAGGTTGGTGCAGGTTTTGGGGAGGTGTTTTTGGAAGCCCTCAGGGATGTGGCTGAGTCCATTTGCTGTCTCCGTTTTGCAGTGTTCGGAGAGCTTGGTCCAAATTTTCCTCCTCTGGAGGAGTTTCTTCTTCCCTTTCCTTGTTGGGAATTGGGTCACTCCGTCCTCAGGGTGGGATGTGGACACCCAGATTCCGTGGGAGCTACGTGGAGGTCCTAAAACCCATCCTGGAGGATGGTGTGGAAGGGAGGACCTTCCCTTGTGTGCAGGGGTGGAGCTTTGTGCAGTTGGAAGTTTGGGAAATACGAATATTTTGTGGGGCTGTGGGAATCTTCACTCCTTGGTGCTCTTTTAGACTCATGAGATGGTAGAAAAATTTCAGGAGGATGTAATTCCTTAGGTGAACTCTTCAGAAGTCATCTCCCTGTTTTGATCTGATTTAGGTTTTTGGTGGAAACCATCATCCAAAAGACCTCTTTGCTTTTGACTCTTGAATGTATTTAGATTTTTAATCTTAAAATCCCAAAGTATTTGAGGTTAGAAGGACCCTCCAGAGGTTTTCATCCCATCCTTGTGCTCAAACCATGGCCAATTTCATCCTTAACTTGCTGAAGCCCCATCAAGTTCTGAGCATCTCCAAGGATGGAATTCCCCACACCTTTGGATTCTTTGGAAGAGTTTCCCATGCTGTGACTTCCTTGGCCATTCTGTGTGTCCAGAATTTGGTTTTCATCTTCTCAACACCTTCACCCCCAACCTTTCTTTATCCTTCAGTCTCCAGTGGTTGGGGGTTCAGTGGGCCTCACTTCATTGAGTTGTATCTGGTGGCATCTCTGGGACCTCCTGGTGATCACAGCATCCATCTGCTGGATTGGGTCTCTTAAAACTCCCCCTTCAGCAGAACCAACCGAACCCTTCAAGAGCATTGAGGTGGAAAACCACCCCTGGTGGGATTTTGGGGGGGGGTGGTGAAACTTTGGGCCAAAGTTTTGCTCTCTCAAGCGTGCCCTGAACCTGAGTGATGGTCTCCAGGAGCTGGGACTGCTTTGGATCTTCTGGAGATGTTGGTATTTCTCAATCCATGACCTTTGAAAGATGTTGTGTAAAGAAAAGGCACTGAACTGGACTGAAGCCACATCTAAGAGAGCTTCTGAGCTCCTCAGAGCTGCTCCAGGATGGAAAACTCATGGAGTTTGTTGATTTTTGTTTCCCCTTCTCTCTCTTTTTTTTTTTTTTTTTTGAGGGGGGGGGTGTTTTTTGGCCTCGGGCTGATGTGGTTGAATTTTTTTCAAAGCATCTCCAGGTTCCAAGCTGTTGGGATAGAGGAAAAGGGGAGAGGAGAGACCCGTGGCCCCAAGAGGGGGGGGAGATTTTGAGCTCTTGGAGGAGAGGATTGAGTTGTGAGTTGGAGGAGCTGCAGCCACACTCCTGTGGTCAGAGGAGCAGCTCTGGGATTACCATAGAGGGGAAATTGGAGCCTCCTAAATCCAAGACATTCAACTCCCTCATCTGGGGCCGTTTCCAAGAAACCCGGATTTTCAGGGAATGAGGTTATGTGCTCATCAGGAGGGAGATAAATCACGGAGTGTTTTTCCTCCAAAGGAGACAGTTTCTAAAAATAGGAACCTGGGCTGGAGCTCCAGGGAACAAAAGAATCCCTGGAAATCTCCCTCCACCGGCCTCTGAGCTCTCTGCCCATCACCTTCCAGGCATTGGGGATTTAGGGAATTGTTTAAAATTTGGGAGGGTTGGGGTTTTCCCCCCCCTTCCTGGCTGTATGGTGACTCAGGATTTCCAGGTCTTCTCCTGACTTCAGTGGAGTGGTTCTGGATCTCACCAGCTTTTTCCAGGATGATTTTGAAAGCCAAAGGAGTTGATCTGGGAGCCAGGGATGGTGCCACCTCTTCAGGAAGGGCTCTGGACAATAGATAAACCCTGGTCCTAGATGGACAGGGGTCTCTCTCTGGATGGGCAGGGATACTTCCCACCATCCCAGGTGGCTCCAAGCCCCATCCAACCTGACCTTGGACACCTTCAGGGATGGGGCAGCCACCTTCGAGGTCATCTGGTGGATCATTCAGATGGTTTTTAAGATTACCTCCAATCCAAACCATTCCATGATCTAAAACTCATCCAGTTCCAACTCCTTTCCACGGCTGGGGATATCTCCCACCATTCCAGGTGTCTCCATCCTGGTCTTGTCCAACCAACCCCTTGGACACAGCTTCGTGCTGGATCCCTGGGTGCTGGTGGGAACATGGTGGGAGCATCTTCCCTCCCTCCCTCCCTTCCTGCTTTGGATTGACCATCAAATAATTGGGATTAAACCCTTTGAAGTGTGGCTCAGAAAATCCGCACCCAGGAGCAGAGGAGAGGTTTATTTGTTGGAAAAAAACCCAAAACCCCAACCAAAGAAACCAAAAAATCGTTGAATTTGTTGCAAATTGTGTTGAAGAAACTTCTCTTGGGCGTTGACCTCAGAGCTTTCCTCTCTCTTGCAGATGAGCCTCATCCTGCCCTCTCCAGTGCTGTCCCAACCACAGCTCCCAGGACTCAACTCGGGTAAGTTCCCAAGGAGCAGGAACCCATCTCCCCTTCCTCATGGTGCTCCAGTTCCAGAAAGATCCCAAAGAGTGTCCCCAGAGGGGGTGGTTCCACCACCAAAGCTCTCAGAAGGTCCCTCTGGAGCCAACGAGCAGAGTCCAATGGCTGCAGAGCAGTGGTGGATCCTCTCATTCATCTCATGGGGTCCTTTTCCCACCCAAAATTACCCTCAGAGCATCCCAGTACCTCTCCTGGTTCCCCTTGGGACAATCCCAGTTCCCCCTGGGTGTCCCCAAGGTGCTGAAAGGTGTCCCCACTGTGCTAAGGGGAGCCCAAAGAGCTCTGAGCACCTTGGAAAAGGCAGGTTCAGGGGTCCTTGTCCCTGCTGGTGGCACTAGGGACATTGGCTCAGCCTGGAATGTTTTTAGGGGTTTATTTTAGTCTCTGCCAACCATCCTCCAGCAACCCACCGGTTCCTTCCCAGTTTAAACTGGGAAAGCTTGGGAGCTGGTGGTGGGGCTAACCCCACTCAGAGCCACTCTGGTTTGGGGACAACCCCGGTGTAAACAGGAATGGTTCCTACTCCAATTAACTCCCAAAACTGAAATTTTTCAGCCCCTCCCCGGAAGAACATTTGGAATTGAAGAAGGTTTTGTACAGAACGGATGCCAGGAGCTCCCTAAACGTGACCTTGTCTGGAAGTTTGACCTGGGACACCTCCACCTTGGAGATGGAAGTGGGTGATGGAAGAGATGAAAGCACTTTAGAGAAACTCTTGGGCTCGAAGGACTCAAAGTGTGGGAAGGAGGCAGTGTTTACTGGAGAGCCCCGGGTTGGAGATCCGGGCCAGGTGGATCCTGAGAGCGATTCCGAGGTCCTGGATGGTGGCAAAGCAGCAGTGGAGAAGCCCAACCCTTGCTCCAGGGTTGTGGTTGGTGAAGGGGAAGAGAAATATCTTCCGAGTGAACCAAAGCAACCTGAAGGCCTCAGCAAAGAGCACTTAGAAAAAAGCAAAAGGGGAATCCAGAGGGTGGATTGGCTCTGTAGAGCCACCAAAAGTCCAAGTCCTCACCACAAAGACATCAGCAAACCAACAGATGTAGCAACCAATTTGCCCTTCCGGGCACAAACCGTCCGTGAAGTGCCTCCTCCACTGACTCCCATGTTCAGGAAAACCCTCAACCCTCTCCTCAGCAAATCCAAAACCCTGGAGAGCTCTTTGTCCCACAGGAAGGTGGTGGATTCGGATGTGGGTGACATCAACACAACCGACTGGACGATCCAGAAGCCAGATCTGGGTGGAGACGTTGCCATTGGCAAACAGTCCTGGACGGTCAACGCTGAAGATTCGGTGGAACGGATCCCGGTGATGTCTCTGGAACCTTCTCCCTGCAGCTCCTACGAGGTGGAGATGAGACCCTACGTGTGCAGTGTTTTGTTGGAGGAGCAGGGGAAGGAGGAGCAGGGGTCAGAAGAAGACCCTACGGTGTACACCTGCATCGAGTGCAGCATTTACTTCAAGAAGAAGGAACATTTGATGGATCACATGCTTCAGCATAACCGTGGACCAGGGAGGGACCAAGACAGAGACACTTTGGGAGGGCAGTGTCAGTTCTGCTGCAACGAGTGCGGGTGGGCTTTTGGAGACCCCACCTCATTGGAGCAGCACAAAAGGCTCCACCAAGAATCTAGGGCAAAAATCATCGAGGAGATCCAAAAACTCAACGAGTTTCCAGATGAAGGTCGGGAAGCTCGGTTGCAGTGCCCCAAATGTATCTTTGGCACCAACTCCTCCAAGATTTTTGTCCAACACGCCAAGATGCACGTCAAGGAGAGGAAGGACCAAGGAGCAAAGAATCTCAATCTCTTCGGAAGCGCCGGAGAAATACGGGATGGCCCCGGGCATGGCATCTACAAACCCTACAAACCAAATGACCACATGGCCCTTCAGATGGAGGTTTCACCTCATGGCAGCAGCAGCAAAGGGCTCAGCACCTGCATGCTCTGCAGCTTCCCAGCCCCCAACGAGAACATCCTCAGGGAGCACATGAGATACGCCCATTCCCACTTTTCCTGGGACATGGAGGTGTATGAGGATGATCCCAACCAACCAGGAACCAGCCGAGATGCCTACAGCCCATCCAGGCCTGGCAGGTTTGCAGAAATGGATTATTTTGGCAAAGCAGAAAGGTTCTTCCCTCCACCTCACCGGGAGGGCGCGACACGTTATGAAGAGGTTCACGGGTTTGCCCTGGGTCACCAGAGGCTAGAGAAGAGCAACGGGGCTAGTAAAAAGGACTACCAGGCATCAGGGTTCCATGCCAGGAAAGGAGCTTCCTCTGCTGCCCCCCATAAAACCCTGGGGCTGGCGGGTTTCCCTTCTTCTAAAGCTTATTCCCAGTTTGCTCTGCAGCAGCTGAAAAAAAAAGCAGCAGCTCAGCACCTTGAAGGAGGAGAAGGCGATGGTCTCAGGGGGCACCCAATGGGGTTGGAGGAGCTCAGGCACAAGTGGATGTTGGCTGGAGACATTGGGAATGTGGAAGAGGAGATCTCCAGAAGCACGGAAATGGATTTGAGCGAGAGCAGGGGGGTCGGAGGTGTCAGCATTCCTCAAGCTGCCTTGGATCTCAAGAGGATGTTCAGAGACACCTTGAAGGCCACAGACTCTTCGATAGCCTCAGAGGAGCAGCAGCAGCAGTTGAGGAAGATGGTCCCCATCGTTCTTCTGGATGAGCTGAACCTCCACCCCAGGGCAACCAAACGGCCCCGGGCGAAGGCGCTGAAGAAGAAATCGATGTTCCCTTCCCGGGAATTCCTGATGGAAGATCCCCTTCCTTTGGATATGCTCCTACTGGATTCTCCTCTGGAGCTTGATGACCTCTTGGACTCCGACTCACCCATGCTGAAGAACGAGGAGAGGAAATGTCCCTATTGCCCAGACAGGTTTCACAACGGGATCGGGCTGGCGAACCACGTCCGGGGCCACCTCAATCGGGTTGGGGTGAGCTACAACGTCCGTCACTTCATCTCAGCAGAAGAAGTGAAAGCCATTGAGCAAAAATTTTCCTTCCAAAAGAAGAAGAAAAAAGGTAGTATGTATTCAATTCCACCATGCTTTCTATTCCTTTCTTTTGATCCAGGGGGGTTTGCTCTTCCCTGTGAATGTTGGGTACGTATGGGACTCCGTGGGCAACCACGGTGGTTCCCCCCCACGCCCCACCCCACGCCACCAGGGTTTTGGTGTTGCTGTTGACCTCCTCCTCCTCCTTTTCCTCTGCAGTTGCCAACTTTGACCCCAGTACTTTCAGCCTGATGCGATGCGAGTTCTGCGGGGCCGGTTTCGACACCCGGGCGGGGCTCTCCAGCCATGCCCGAGCCCACCTGAGAGACTTTGGCATCACCAACTGGGAACTCACCATCTCCCCCATCAACATCCTCAAGGAGCTCTTGGCCAACTCCTCCGAGCACCCGATGCTGCAGGCAGCCATGGGAGTGGAACCCTCATCCCACAAGACCCTCACCCCCGCGTCCGAGTGCGGCGTCCCGCGGTCTCCTCTGTCCCCGTTCCCCCCATCCTGGGGAGATGAGTCCCTGCAACCCTACAGAGACGGTGAGTGCCTCCCAACCAACCCCTTGGATCACCCCCCAAAGCGTTGCGTTGACCTTGGGTTGAGTTGGCCATCGTTGGTGCTCTTTGTTTTGGGACATCTGAGGCTCCTTGAGGGCAGATGGGATGGAGAGAAGAGCTGGGGCAGAGTGGTCTTTGGAGGGGTGGGTGGAGGGGCCACATCCCACCCTGCTTTGGATCTTGAAGGTTTGGTTATTTGGGTGTATTTAGGAATGGGGTTTCCAGCATGGTTTCCATCAGGGAAATCCCCAAAGGTTTGGAGATGATGAGGCAGAGGGTGGCTGGAGGGAAGGAGAAGAGTGTGGTCTCTGGGACCTTTCCTGCTGGCGCTGCTGGTTCTGGCAGGATCTGCTCTTGGGATCTGTGTTCACCCCTTGGCAGAGTTCCAAATTCTTCACGGGAGAGTCAGAGCAGAGCCCATTCCAGACAGCTTCCAGGTTTAAAAAAAAAAAAAGTGAGTTTGCCCAAAAAACTTCTTGCAAAGACTGAAAACCAATGAGGTTCTGACTCCTGGTCTTCCAGGTCCTTCAAGCAACTTCCCCTTTGGTTCTGCTCAGACTTAACCCTCTGTTGGACGAGGTTCTTTCTGTGTCTTGAACTCCAATCCAGAATCCCAACTCTCCAGATGGCTCTGGGCCACTCTTTGGAATTAATTTTGAGCCTAAAGAACCCAAATTAACATAGGAGCAAACCCAAACTCTTCTTTCTTGGCACTGAGGAACAACCACCAGCCCAGAGGGGAGGTTGGTGCCAACTGGAAGCATTCTGGAGGGCTCAGTTGGGTTTCTGCTGCCAGCAGTGGATGCTCAGCAATTTTGAGCTTTCCCAGTGCCCCAGATTCCCTGGCAGAAGCCATCGGTGATCCGTGCCCAGTTTAAAACCAAAATATTTTGTAGTTAAGAAGGGTGGAAAGTATCTTGGAGAGGAAAGAGTGCAACCACCCTTGAGTAACAACTCCTGGGTGGAGGAGTTACCGTGGTTCTCGGTGAAGCAGATCCGATATTAAACCTCCCCAGGGTTTTTTTAGGAAAAAAAAAAAAAGGGGGGGGAAGAAAAAAATGGGTCATGTCTTGAAACACGATCTTGCTTATCAGTTTGGGCAACCTCACTTCCAAGTTTTTTCAGGCTGTGATGTTGACCCAGGGCTGGGAGGGTCTCCTGCTTCTCGCTGGGCTCCTTTCCAAATGTGAAGTGGGAGGAATCAGGTCAGGAATTGTCTGTCTGGGTAAAACAAAACAAACCAAAAAAGTTTTAATTTTGAGCTGAATTCCTTGCTCCAACGTTGGGGTAAAGCAGGAGGAGGCTGAGGGAAGGAGATGTGGGATGAGAGGAGGGAAAACATCTCCTGCACCTCTGGAATTGGAACTTCTGTATTACCTTACGAGTTGTGTCTTTGGGGGACAATTTAAAGAAAAAGGGTAAAATCTACATTCACTAAAATTAAATTTACTATAAGCTAAAAAAAAAGCAAACCCAAACCCCTGGCAACCTTTGTGTAACAGATCTCAGGGGGAGAGATCAACCCAGGGGTGGCTTTTTGGGTTGAAATCCCAGCCCCAAATCTTTTACTTCCACTCCCAAAATGACAAATCCTCGAATTTTCAGGGTTGGAAGGGACCTTGAAGAACTGGCCTCATCCTCCCAGGTGGGGTCTCAGGAGAACAGAGCAGAGGTGGACAATCCCCTCATGGACCTCCTGACCCCACAGCTCAGGATCCTTTTGGGTTTTGGGCTCCAGGGGTTGGATTTGATGATCTCTGAGGTCCTCTCCAACCTGGATGATTCTGTGGAGGCCAAACCTCACTCAGAGGAGGGGTTTTGGGGGTTGTTTTTTTGCTTTCTGGGGGTTTTTTGGTAGTTATTTTGGCTCCGTGGCACCGTGCCGTTGGCTCAGAAGCTGCAGATCTCCAAACCACTTCCTGCTTCCTTCCTTTCCACTTCCAAACATGGAAACTGCCAGGAAGTCCCCACCAGAGTTGCAAAACACCTCTTGAGCTCTTAAGAGCTTAGAACATTGGAAGCTCTTCAACCGAAACCTTCTGTGGGGGCAGAAATCCTCAAATCCCCTTTTTTGGGGGAGGGTGTTTTGTTTGGGGGTCTGCAGAGCGGTTTTTGGGGGGGTTCTGAAGAAGGAAACAGAGGATTGGGCTCTGGGATATGGATTCCATGAGTGAGAGGAACTCATGGAAGAGCCCTCAAGGTCTGAGCGTCTCCATCCTCATGGGGTGAAGCTCCAGAGCTTCTCGGAGGTGGAGCAAAACCAAGGAAAATGAGGAAGGGGTTTGGGAAGGGTTGGAGATGTTCTGGATCTTTCTGGATCTGTCCCCTCTAAACTCCCATCCTGGCTCTGCCATGGGGAGGATTCCTGTGGCGCTTTTCATCCCAGGGGGGTTTGGAACAGCTTCAAAATCTGAAAAAACTTTTTTTTTTTTTTTTTTTTCCTCCCATTTCTCCCGCTCTTTGAGATGTCCTCATGGAGTGGTGGCTCCGGGGAGGTCCCTGTGCTCAGGGGTTGCTTGGAAGGTGTGGAGAAATCCTTGGGAACTGCACCCACTGTCCCCCACACCTTTCCCTCGGGGTGGCACTGTCACCCCTGGCTCCTTCTCCCATCTTCTCTTGGGACACATCCCAAGGTTTTGATGTCTTTCTTTGGTTCTTGTGGCCACCAGGACCAGACCCAACCCAACCCCCAGATCCCTCTCTCCAGGACATGTGGAGAACGGGAAGTTCTGCATGATTTGGGGGGATCCTGGTCCTGATTTGGGTGGATTTTGGGTCCTGATTTGAGTGGATTTTGGGTCCTGATTTGAGTGGATTTTGGTTCCTGATTTGGGTGGATCCTGGTTCCTGATTTGGGTGGATTTTGGTTCCTGATTTGGGTGGATTTTGGGTCCTGATTTGGGTGGATCCTGGTCCTGATTTGGGTGGATTTTGGTTCCTGATTTGGGTGGATCCTGGTTCCTGATTTGGGTGGATTTTGGGTCCTGATTTGGGTGGATCCTGGTCCTGATTTGGGTGGATCCTGGTCCTGGTTGGGGTGGAACCTGATTGGGGTGGATCCTGGTTTCTGATTTGCCCAGAGGCCCCCTTGTTTCCTCAGCTCTTTGCAGCTCTGACCCTTTTGTCATTTTGGGGATAAATTCCTAAAAAACTCTGAATTCCCACCCCGTTCCAGGCTCTGGGGGGACCTTTGCTGCCACCACTTCCATCCCTTTGCATCCGTTTTGGGGAGGTGGTGGTTTCCCCCCTCGTATCCCCCCTCCGGACACGAAATTTCTTCCTTTTTTTGGCTTTTTTTTACTGCAGTGCTTTGCGGGTGAATCCCCTCCCTGAGTCTGTGCCGGGCTGGTGGTGGTGAAGGCCTCGGGGTGGCCTCATCCCCCTGGGACCATCCCGGAGCTCCGAGGGGAACACGGAGGGGATGGGGGCCCTGGTGCCTTAACCCCACTGGGCCCAGTTAGATCTGATGAGGCCTGACTGGGCCCAGTTAGTCCTGGTTAGGCTTGACCGGGCCCATTCAGGCGCGGTTGGGCCCAGTTAGTCCTGGTTAGGCCCCACTGGGGACTGGTGAGGCCCAGTTAGTCCTGGTTAGGCTTGGTTGGGTCTGGTTATTCCTGGTTAGGGCCGGTTAGTCCCAGTTAGGCGCATTTAGGCCCAACTGTTAGACCCAGTTGGGCCTGGTTGGACCCGATTAGGCCCCACTGGGCCTGGTTAGTCCTGGTTAGTCCTGGTTAGTCCTGGTTAGGCCCAGTTAGGTCCAGTTAGTCCTGGTTAGGCCTTGCTGGGCATGGTTAGCCCTGGTTAGGCCCGGTTAGGCCTGGTTACCCTGGTTAGGCCTGGTTAGCCCCGGTTAGGCCTGGTTAGGCCTGGTTAGGCCTGGTTAGCCCTGGTTACCCTGGTTACCCTGGTTACCCTGGTTACCCTGGTTAGCCCCGGTTAGCCCCGGTTAGCCCTGGTTACCCTGGTTACCCTGGTTACCCCTGGTTAGGCCCCGTTAGCTCCGGTTAGCCCCGGTTAGCCCTGTTTACCCTGGTTAGCCCCGGTTAGCCCTGGTTACCCTGGTTAGCCCTGGTTAGCCCTGGTTAGCCCTGGTTACCCTGGTTAGCCCCGGTTAGCCCTGGTTACCCTGGTTACCCCTGGTTAGGCCCCGTTAGCTCCGGTTAGCCCTGGTTAGCCCTGGTTAGCCCCGGTTAGCCCCGGTTAGCCCTGGTTAGCCCCGGTTAGCCCTGGTTACCCTGGTTAGCCCCGGTTAGGCCCGCTTAGGCCCGACGGGGCCTTTCCCCGAGGCCTTGCCCTGTACTGGGGCCTCACCCCCACGGGGGTTTCCGCGGGTTCGGGCTCTGCCCCCCCCCCCCTTCCCCCCCATTTTTCTCCCCCCCCTTCTCCCCCCTTTCTCTCATCGTTCCGGCCCCTCGCTCGGCGCTCCACCCCCCGGCCTGGCGGGCTCGGGTTCGCTTTTTCGGCTTTCTCCCCTTTCCCCTGGCGGCCGCTCCGCATGTGCCGGAGCCAAGATGGCGGCCTCCACCTCCTCGCAGCCCAAAGTGACAAAAGCGGCGACGGCGCCGCGACCCCGAGACCGGGACCGGGGTGGGGACGGTGAACCCGAGCCCGAGGCACCGCCCGAGCCGGGTGAGACCTTTCCTCCCGTTCCCGGCCCACCCAAGGCCCCCGCCCCGACCCCCCCCCCCCCGCCGCCTTCCCCTCCCCCATACTTTTTTTTTTTTTTTTTTTTTTTTTTTTTTTCCTCCCCCTCCTCCTCCTCTTTTCCTTTCTCCCGTCGGAACCAGAGGCCCAATCCAGCGGCGGTTCCGTGCCCGGTACCGACGGGGATGGGGGGGAAGGCCCGGCCGAGGCCGCTGTCTCGGAGCCGCCGCCCTCCTTTGTCCCTTCCCCTTTGTGGCTTTGTCCCTCCCGGGGACCCCCGGACCGGTTCTTTTGGGTCGCGTTCGGTTCTGGTCAGAGTTTTGGGGATGTGGAGAGGGGGGGGGGGGGGGGCAATGGGGGGAGCGTCCTTTTCCTCCCCGTTTCCCACCCGTGGGTGAGGGGCACGATCCCGGGTGGGTCACCCCAGCCATGGAGGTGGCAGTGTCCCCAGGAGGGAGCTGTCACTGTCCCCTCCTCACAAGGGAACCCCCCCACACCCCTCCATCCACCTTCGTGTCCTTGTCACCGCGGAGATGCCACCTGTGTGTGTCCCCTCCTCCAAACTCTGCCCCCACCCTTTCCCCAGGGCCCCCTCCTCCAGCAGGAAAATGTCCCTGCTGTCCCCAACCCCCCCCCTCAGCACTTTGTCCCCTTCTAACCCCTTCCCCCTGTCACCCCCCCCCCCTCTGAGGTGACCAAGCCACCACCCTCACCCCCTTTGGGGTCTCACTTCAAAGTGGGGGGGGCTAACAACCTCCTTCTCTTGGCAGTCCTGGCTCCTGAGGAGGAAGAATTGGTGGCCATGGAGGTGGGGTCACCTCCTCTCCCCAAAAAAAGTGTTCCAGCTGGGCAGATGGATCCTCCCCCCCCCTCCAGGATAGGGACCAAAATGTCACCTGAGCCCCCCGGGAGCAAAGCAGAACCTCAGGACCCCAAGGGTGAGTAATTTATTCCAATTTTCCTCCTTTTCCCACAGCCAGCTTCTGAGTGTTTGCTTCTAAGAAGGTGCAGGTTTGTTACACCCCTTCCAGGAGAATTTGGGGTTCTTTTTGTTTAATTAAGGGGAAGGGGGTGAGGGGTGCTCCTCAGAGCACCTCAATCAATCCCTCCTCTCCTCATTAATTATTTAATTGTTCTGAATGCTCTCTCTGAGCTCCTTTGGAGCAAAATCATGAGAAGAGGAGGAAGACCCCAAATCCCTCCCAAACACCCAAAACCAGGGTGGGAAGGAGGTGAAAAATCTACCTCGGGGTGGAGAAACCACACTGTGCCCTGATTTCTATAAAATCATAGGATTTTCATGAGGATCATCCACACTGTGCCCTGATTTTTAGAGAATAAATGGATTTTCAGGGTTGGAAGGGACCTTTAGATCCAACCCAGCTGCCATGGGCATCCCAAAAAGTCCCTCCCCAGATTTCTTGGAGCCCTTTCAGGTCCCCTCAGAGCCTTCTCCTCTCCAGACTGAAGAACCACCCCAACTCTGTCCTCCAGGAGAGGTTCTCCATTCCCCTGACCATCTTCCTGACCCTTTTCTGGCCACATTTTACCACATCCATGGTTTTTTGGTCACAGGAACTCCAGAACTGGGTCTCAGGAGGGACAATCCCCTCCATGGACTGTCTGACCCCCCAGCTCAGGATCCCTTTGGCCTGCAGGTTCACACTTAGTGCACTTCAGTGCACGTCAGGGGTGGGATTTGATGATCTCAGGAGAGCAGAGAATGGAAATTCCCTTCCTTGAACCTTTTGACAGAACCCAAAACTTTTTCCTCTTTGACGCCGAATCTTCCCCGGGGTGGGAGGGTTGAATTTTGCTTCTTTTTGTAAGCTGATTCTTTGGGCCGATGGTAGAACTTCTCATCCCTGATTTTTCCCTCTCGTTTCCCCCCTTTTTTCTTTTATTTTTTTGTTTTTTTTCCAGCCCAGAACCTCACCACCTGCGAGGTGTGCGGCGCCTGCTTCGAGACGCGGAAGGGGCTCTCCAGCCACGCGCGTTCCCACCTCCGCCAGCTCGGGGTGGCTGAGTCAGAGAGCAGTGGGGCTCCCATCGACCTCCTCTACGAACTGATGAAGCAAAAACCTGGGAAAAACGAGGGACACCCCTTATCCCCTCCGTCCCTCAGCAAAAAAGCCCCCAAAGATCCCACTTCCACCCCTCGCCCGCCGCTCCTCCCCATGGCCAAAGCTTCCGACCGCTCCTTGGATGCTCCTTCTGTCAACAAAGCCATCAAATCCCCCCCGGGTTTTTCCAAAAACCTCTCCCAACCCGGTTCTCCCATCCTCAAGAAGGTTCCCTCTGCTCTTTCGGGCTCTCCGTCTCCCAAAAACCCTGAGGAGAAAAGCTCCAAGCTCTCACTCAGCCCTTTGCAGAGCTCCCCAAAAACGCAGTGGCCGGATGAGGAAGGACCCCTCAATTTGAGTGAGTTTAGTTTCATTTGGGTTCCTTTTTCTTTTTCCATGGTGTTTTAAATTCAGGAAAAGAGGGAAGGAATTTCCTGGAAGTCCTTCATCAAGGGGGAAGGGTTGAGGGTGGTGGTCAGCAGTGTGTCCCCTCCTCTGAGGCTCAGTGGTGGCTTTGGTCTCATTTGTCACCTGGCTGAGGTGACATCAAACTGGGGGAGGTGACAGCCACCCCGTGGGACCTGAGCTGAGAGGAACCTCAGGAGGTTCACACGGGGTCCAACCACTTCAGTGCAGGTTGAGAGCAGCTCTGAGGAGAAGGATTTTGGAGTCCTGGTAGCCAAAAAGGGGTCTCAGCCTCCAGCTGGAACTCTCCTCCTCCTCCTCCTCCTCTCATATCCCGTTTTCTCCCATCTGGAGAACTGAGTCCAGCTCTGGGATCCTCAGGTGAAGAAGGAGCTGCTGGGGAGGGGACAGCAAAGGAGCTGGAGGTGATGAGGGGATGAGGACATCTCTCAGAGGAGGAAAAGCTGAAAAAAATTCCCCCTGGCTGAGGCTTTCTCAGCCCTCCCAGGTTTCTTGGAGCTGTAGGGCTACCAAAGTGCTCCATCTTGGTGGCCATCTCACTTTGCTCAAGCTGCAAACCTCAGGGATGGCAGAACCCATGGGGAGGGGCTGGGCTGGAGTCTCCTGGAGTTTTCCTGCTCCAATGTGAAGGTTCTGGAGCAGCTCTGCTATGGAGACACTGAGAGAGTTGGGGTTCTTCAGTCTGGAGAGGAGAAGGCTCTGAGGGGACCTTCCTGGGGCCTTCCAGGATCTGAAGGAGCTCCAAGAAATCTGGGCAGGGACTTTTTGGGATGTCAGTAGTGATGACAGGAGATGGGGGGATGGATTCAAAGTGGAGCAGGGGAGATTTAGCTTGGAAGTTTGGAAGAAGTTCTCCACCATGAGGGGCTGAGACCCTGGCAGGTTCCCCAGAGAGGTGGTGGAAGAATCATCCTTGGAGGCCTTCAAGGCCATGTTGGATGAGCAACCTGATCCAGTGGGAGGTGCCCGTGGCAGCTGGGTTAGACCTGGATGGTCTAAAAGGTCCTTTCCAAGCCTGAAAATTCTGTGACTCTGTTCTGAGCAGAGGGAAGAGTTAGACTGGGAGTGAGGCAAAAGTTCTCCCCCATGAGGGTGGTGAGAAGGTGTCCTAGGAGGTCTTCAAGGCCACGTTAGATGGGGAACCTGATCCAGTGGGAGGTGTGGGCAGGGGGTTGGACCTGGATGATCCTAAAGGTCCTGGATGGTGTTCAAGGTCCGGAATGATCTCCCAGGTCCTTCCCAGAGGTTCATCAAACGAGTTGGGGGTTCCCTTCTCCTCCTCTCCCCTCAGCTTCGGGGTCGGAGCCGGTGCGGGACATTCGGTGTGAGTTCTGTGGGGAATATTTTGAGAACAGGAAGGGGCTCTCCAGCCACGCCAGATCCCACCTGAGGCAGATGGGAGTCACCGAGTGGTACGTCAACGGATCCCCCATCGATACCCTCCGAGAGATCCTCAAAAGAAGAACCCAACCCCGGAGCAGTGGTGGTGGTGGAACATCCAATCCATCCCTCTCTGGCCAAAAAAACATGGCCAAGAGTCTGTTGGGTACCATGGGATCCTTGGAAGCCAGAAGTCCTGGAGAACTTCACATCTCAACTCTTCCCAAGAAGGTCCAGCAAGCTGGAAGCCCCATGGGGCAATCTCCTACCTCGTCCCCACCTCCCACTGCCAGGAAGATGTTTCCAGGCCTTTCTCCTCCCTCCTTGCAGAAGAAACTCAAACAAGATCACCTGAGGGTAGAAATCAAACGGGAGCTGATGTCAGGAGGACTCCATGGAGAACCTCACCCCTCCGACCCGGCTTGGTCCCCACGGGAGGAGATGTCACCCCTCAACCTCTGTAAGTCCAACTCTCCTCTCGCCACCAGAACCTTGGGGTTCTGGGAGGGCTTTGAGGATTCTGCTCTTCATGGTGAGAGGGAAGGGGTGGGAGTGAGGGAGAGGGGAGAGGGGA
>JAJQWJ010000046.1:69394-111634 GCA_023637945.1 Phaethornis superciliosus | reverse complement strand
CCCATCTCTCCCCCCCTCTCCTCCATTCCCCCTCCCGGCGGCTGCGCGGCCCCGCCCCCTCCTCAACGTCACCTCCCGCCGCGCTCTCCCATTGGCTGCCGCCTCTTCCCACGTGACCCTCCCTCTCCCTCTCCCCCCCCTCTCCCCTCCTCCTCCTCCTCCCCCCTCCCCTCACTCCCCTCCCCCCCTCCCCCTTTCTCCGCGCGCCGCAGCGTCTCGCGCCGCATCGCGACCACCATCGCGACCGCAGCCGTCACCCCCCCCCTCCCCCTTTAACCCCCCCTTCCCCGTCCCATCCCCTCCCCAAAATATTCCTTCCTCTCCCCCCATATCTCCTCAAGCCCCCCCCCCCTCTTTCCCCTTCCCCCCCCCCCTCTTCCAACCTCCCCGCAGCCGCCATCGCGCCCCGCGGACGCTGAGGGAGGAGCAGCCGTTCACCCCCCCCCCCCCCCCTTTCTCCCTCCCTCCCTCCCTCCCTCACGCCGCCTCCCCCCTTCCCTCCCCTCCGCCGGTAAGAACGGGGAGGGGGGGGTGGGGGGGGGCTGTGTGTGTGGTTTGTTTTTTTTTTGTGTGATTTTTTAAATTTTTTTTTTTTTTTTGAGGGGGGGCGGTGCTGAGGGGAGGGGAAAGCGGTGGTGGAGTTATGAGACGAAGTGAGAGGGGGGGGGGACACAGACAGACACCAGGACCCGGCCCCCTTTTCCCTCCTCCCTCCCCGCCGGCCCCATTGTGCTGCTGGAGACAAAATGGCGGCGGGCGGCTGTGGGGCCGGGGGTGAGTGAGGAGGATGGGGGGGGGGGGGGAGGATGATGATGATGATGAAAGGCTAAGGAGGGGGCTACCCCAACAACCCCCCCCCCCCAAAAAAAAAAACAAACACAGAGCCCGCCCCCCCCCTTGTATTGAGCGGGAGGAAAAATAAACGGGAGGTATGGGGGGGGGGTGTCTCTCCTTGCTGCTCCCCCCCCCCTTTCCCCTCCCCATTTTCCCGCCGCTTTGTTCTCGCCGCGTTTGCAAATGGCGGCAGCGAACGGTGGATGCTGCCCCCCCCCCCCCCCCCAAACCCGGGGTTCCCCCCCCCTCATACTCGGGTCCCCCCCCTCATACCCGGGGTTCCCCCCTCATACCCGGGGTTCCCCCCCCCCATACCCGGGGTTCAACCCCCCCATACCGGGGTCCCCCCCCCCCTCATACCCGGGGTTCCCCCCCCAAACCCGGGGTTCCCCCCCCCCATAGCCGGGGTCCCCCCCCCCCCTCATACCCGGGGTTCCCCCCCCAAACCTGGGGTCCCCCTCCCCCGATACCCGGGGTTCAACCCCCTCATACCCGGGGTTCAACCCCCCCATACCGGGGTTCCCCCCCCTCTATACCCGGGGGTCCCCCCCCCCTCATACCCGGAGTTCCCCCCCCTCTATACCCGGGGGTCCCCCCCTCATACTCGGGGTCCGTCCCCCCGCCTATCCCATACCCGGGGTTCATCCCCCCCCTCATACTCGGGGTTCCCCCCCCCCGATATCCGGGGGTGTCCCCCCCCTCATATCCGGGGTTCCCCCCCCATTCCCGGGGTTCATCCCCCCCCATACCCGGGGTTCCCCCCAGTATTTGTGGGGATGGGCTGGGGGGGGGGTGTCTGAGCTCCTTTCCCCCCCCCCAGTGCCCGAGGTTTCCCCCATATATTTGGGGGGGGGGAGACACACACACTCTGGGCTCCTTCCCCCTCATGCCCGAAGGTTCCCCCCTATATTTGGGGAGGGGGGGGCTCTGAATTCTTTCCTTCTCACGGTTATGGGGTTCTCCCCATATTTGTGGCTCCACGCCATGGGGTGGGGGGGCTGCATCCCTTCCCCCGCCCCCCCAATATTTGTGGGTTGTCCCCCATGAGCTGTGCTGTCTTCGGGGGGGGGGCTCCTTCCCCATTCTGGAATATAGATTCCCCCCTCTATTTGGGGAGAGGGGGGTCTGGATCCCTTCCCTAGAGCCTTGGGGTCCCTCCCATGGGGGGGGGGGGGCATGTCCCTTATCTTGGGGGCTCCCCCAGAAGCAGCCCCCACCCCCAGCTTTTTGGGGTGCTGGGAGGTGGGTGAAGGCAAAACACCCCTTGGGGGCGGGGGGGGTTAATGCTCACCCTCACACATACTTTTTTGGGTTTTTTTTCTTTTTTTTCTCTTCACCCATCGAGAGCAGAAGGTTCAGTATTTTAATTTTTTTTGGGGGGGGGGTTTCCATTGTTTTCTCACCCCCACACCCAACGTCTGGGTCAGAAGAGTCGAATTGAGTGGAAAGTTTGCTGGAGATGGGAGAGCAGAGCAGGCAGGGCTTTAAAACAAGGGTGAAACAGCAAAATTCCTCCTTTTTCTCCCAATTTTAAGATGCTCAGGAACAAGGACCACGTTGGAAATGGGGCCTCATTCAGCACTTTTGTGGATTTAACTCTTTTTGGGGTTCTTTTCCTCAATTCTGCAGCACCAACTCGGGGCTTTTCCCTAGAAAAACCTCAGGGAGTCCCAAGACAGTGATTCCCACCAGGAATAACCAGGAACAGATTTTTAGGGGGGCTCTTGTAGGATTTTCTGGCAGGGGGAGCAGCTGCCTCACTGGCTTGGCTTTCAGCTGGGAATTTTTGGGGGAAAAACAGGGAGATTTAAGGAAAATCCTGGAGTGCAGAGTGTCTGAGTTCTTTGGGGTGGGTTGGGCACTCAGCTCTGGGTTGGATTGCAGTCAGATTTGTAAAATTACCAAAATTGTGCATTCAGATCGGGGCAGGATGGGGTCTGGAGATGTCTCCGTGCCGTGGAATTCCACATTTGTGCTGGGATGGTTTGAATTCTCCTGGTTTTATCCCGAAAAATCCTCCAGGACAGAAAGAAATGGAGAAAGAAGGAGCACAGCGGGGTCCAGATTTCTGCTTGTCCTGTGACTTTATTGAGTTAAAATGGTGTTAAATTGATAAACCCCTCAGCTTTGGGGGGAATTCTTTGGGATTGGGTATGATAAACCCCTCAGCTTTGGGGGGAATTCTTTGGGATTGGATCATTATTCCCATTCTTGGACCCATTTTGGGGTCACCTGAAGTCCTGTGGGCACGGAGGAGCAGTGAGCCTGGGAGCCGGGCGACTCGGCGGAAGAGTTTGGTGGCAAAAAAGGCAAAAAGAAGGTTGAGGTGGATGTGGTTCCCTGGGCAGCTCCCTCAGGATGGAAGGATCCCTGGAAAAGCAGGATTTGGTGGTGAGTTTGGGAGCAATCCAGGCAGGATTTGAGTTTCTGCAGCGGTGGTTTTGGGAAGCCACTGCCCCCGGGGGGCTCTGATGGATGCTGGCTCTTCACATGAAGCAAAGGTGACCACAGGATGATTCATCCTCATCATCCTCAAGCTCCTCCACCACCTCCCAACATTTTTGGATCAAAAAAAAAAAAAATCAAATCAGGTTGTGGCGGGAAATGGAATTTTATTGAAGATATTTCCTCAAATCAGTGGAGAAACTGCGGAGTCTTCCAAGAACCACCCAGGAAACAACATTCCACAGCCCAGGGACAGAAAAGGGGTCCCTGCTCCAAGGCTGGTGGTGAAAACAGGAGGAAGAAAACCTGCTGGAGTTGGAACAAAAGGAATTCTCTGCCTCAGATGTCGGGATTGGTTCATTCCCTTCGGAAACAGCTCCTGGATGGCAGTGGTTTTGGGTTTAATCTCGTGGATTTTAGGAGTTGTGAGTGCTTGGCTACCCAACCAGATTTCCTGGTGTTTGAATTGAAACTTTTTCTCCTGATGAAGTGAAAGGGACTGAACGCAGCTCCCAGCCCCATCTGGGATGGATCCTGAAGCCCAGCAGGGTTGGGAATGAGGCCAGGGAATGAATTTGGGGTGAAAAAAAGCGGAAAAAAGCTCTTTACAACCGGCAGCTTCTGAGCAGTGTGAAGGAAAGCTGCTGCCTCCTGTGTCAGCCTGGATCTTCCACACCAGGGAGTTCATTAGCTCAGAGCTTGTTCATTTTTCCTAAGAAATGCCAGAAATCCCAACAGGAGCTTGGGAAAAAACAAGGCTTAATGGGAAAAACTTTGGGAATAAGGAGCCAGGATAAATATCTTGATTTTCAGGGAAGGGTTGCAGCTCTGGCTTTTTTGGGGGGGGATGTTGGCTTCTTGGTGAGGTGAATATTAAGGAGTGGCCTTGATTTGTGGTCTTGCTTGCAGGTTTTTCTCCCATTTCTCCACAGACCCTGATTTTTATTGGTTTGTCTTTTTTTCTGTCCTTTCCAGATTCCGGAAGAGCGCCGTCCCCCCAACGCCTTTTTGGGGACAGAATCTGAACCTGACCCTTTCTGCTCCACACGTTCAGCAGCAAAAATGGTCAGTGAAGGATTTGGGAGGGGGGGGGTGTGTGTGACCAGGTGACTCGGGTTTCAATTCTGCACGATTTAATGAAAAGGGATATTAATAATAATAATAATAATAATTCTAACGACGATCGCTGCTTCCCCAGCGCCCCATGAGGATTTTTGTCAACGACGACCGCCACGTGATGGCCAAGCACTCGGCTGTCTACCCCACCCAGGAGGAGCTGGAGGCCGTGCAGAACATGGTGTCCCACACAGAGAGGGCCCTCAAGGCTGTCTCTGACTGGATTGATGAGCAGGAAAAGGTCAGTGGGGAGCAGCCCGAGACAGAGTCCATGGAGACGGCGGCTGAGGAGGAGAACAAGGAAGGAGGGTGAGGAACTTCAATGGGCCTTGGGGAGAAATGACTTTTTTTTGGGCAAAAAAACCCCAAATCATCTTTAAAATCCACTCATCGTGAACGAGGAAGCTGCTTGGGTGGTGGTTGTGGAATTAACCAGCAATTAATTACCCTGCAACTGAAGCGAGTTGTCCCGTGGAGGTGCAGGAAATCCTCCCCTGAGGCTCCTGTGTTGTCTTTGTGTTCCTTGGCCACTCTCAGGCTTTGGCGTGGTCAGGTCCCTCCTTTTGAAGCCACCACTGTCCCCTGACCAAGGTTCCTCCTTCCCTCAGGGATCAGAAGGCCACGGAGCAGCTGACCCGCACCCTGCGGGGGGTGATGCGTGTGGGGCTGGTGGCCAAAGGCCTCCTGCTCAAAGGGGACTTGGACCTGGAGCTGGTTCTTCTCTGCAAGGACAAACCCACCTCAGATCTCCTGGAGAAAGTGGCCGACAACCTGGGAGTCCAGCTGGCTGTGAGTAAAAACTCTGGAGAAATAAATGTTAAAATATTCAAAAGGCCCCGGGTGGGTTTGTTGTGTTCGTGGCTTTTTGTCTTGGAAGAGGAATTTATTAAACACGGTTTTCTTCCATGAAGCTTTCATTCTGATTTTTTGTTTGGTAGGGTTTTTTTTGGGGTGGTAAAGGAGGAAATTTCTCCTCCCCAACCTGGGAATTCTCTTGCAGGCTATCACTGAGGATAAATACGAGATAATCCAATCGGTGGGCGACGCCGCCATCGTCATCAAGAACACGAAGGAGCCGCCCCTGACGCTCACCATCCACCTGACATCCCCCGTGGTCAGGGAGGAGCTGGAGAAGCAGTTGTCTGGAGGTAGGGGAGCCTGGAGCTCTTCACTTCCAGCCCAAGCAGCAGCCTTGACTTTTGTGTCAATTCCAGCAATTCTCTCAAAAACAAAAATTCCAACAATTCTCTCAAAAACAAAAATTCCAACAAACAATTCCGGGAGATCCGCTTTACAGGGACCGAAACTGAGAAGCACCTTTCTGAGGGTTTGATTGATTTACTGAGAAGCACCTTTCTGAGGGCTTTATTTATTTATCCTTCTATTTTATTTTTTCCACCCAGTTCACTAAGACATCATCTCCTTGTGTTAAAGTTGTAACCTGCCCAGGGACAGGGCAGCAGAGAGCAGACACCTTTAAACAAACAATCCAACAGAGCAACCCAACACCAAACAACCCACCCAGAGAAATCTGGGAGGCTTCTCAGGAAGTGACTTTGCATGAGAGTTGGGACATTCCAGGTGTGTGTTGCAGCAAGAGCTGAGGGGTGCTCGGGGTCTCCTCTTGGAGCACTTCCCCCACCCCGGGCGGCGATGCAGAGTTTTGGATAAAGTTAGCTTCCCAAAATTCATTCCCTTGGCAATGGGAATCGTCAGAGCTGCCGTTGCTGGGTCGTGTGTCAGAGGCTTTGAGTTGGGTCTCTCCCTGAGCACACTAGCCTTATCTAAAACCCTCATCCTTTAGAACCTTGGAGCTTCTCTTTTTCCTTGGGATTGGTTTTCAATCCGTCGCTTCCGTTTTGCTGCAGCACAGACCGGGAAAACTTTTTTTATTTTTCTTTTTTTTTTCTCTTTTTTTCTTTTTTTGTGCTTTTTTTTAAAAAAAAAAATTTTTTTTGCCTGTCTCTGGTTTTGATCTCTGACCTCATCTACCCCAAGCCTTCTAGTTTGTCAATTTTAGGGACGCTGGACCTTTGGCCAACAGGACGCTCTCTGGCACGGGTTGGGGCCGGGGCAGTCAAACCTTCCGGGCTGAGGGGGTTCCCCCGATCCTCCCAGAGCTCCCCCCACCCCAAAAACCTGGAGTTGGGGCTGAATTAAAACTCTCAAACCATCCCTCCTCCTCCTCCACCACCACCACTCTGGGATGGATCCCTCTCTCCTTGCCCTTCCCCTCCTCACCCCTCCCAGTTTGAGCGCTGAGCGCTCTGCCTGCCCCCGCGGGGTGCAGAGCAGGAGACGTGGGGTGCAGAGCAGGATTTCTGGGGAGCCCCCCCGCCCTCCTGGGAGCTGCCTCGTCCCCTGGCTGCCTGCCAGAAGCCCCTTGGTCAAACCGTGCCTTGTCTTCTTATTCCATCCACGACTAGAAACGCAATCAGGCACCGACTCCCCGGACGTTCTGGACAGGCAGAAATGCCTTGCTGCCTTGGCGTCACTGCGGCACGCCAAGTGGTTCCAGGTTTGCATTTTGTTCTTTATATATTTGTCTTTTAGTTTTTTTGTTGTTGTTTTCTTTTTTTATTATTTTTTATTTTTATTTTTTTAAGTAGAAAACATTAAAAGAAAAAAAATGGCGGGGCTAACTTCACGTGTTTTTTTTTATTTTTTTGGTTTTTTTTGGATATAAAATACGTAAGGACGATAGCAGGAGGTGCCAACTTAGCCTCTGTCCCCTGCACAGCTGCTGAAGAGGCAACTTAAACTCAATTTTTTTCTTAACGAGTAGATGTGTAGCTGCAGCTTTGTGTTAAGAGTAACGTGGCCTTTGAACACAACAATGTTTTAAAACTGGTAACTCCAAACGACCTCGAAAATACCGTTCTGATTTTGTTCTTTTTTGTTTTCTTTACCCTTGGCAAAGTAGCGCTGCAAAAAATCTGCCAAACCAACAGTTTGGGTTATTTTTTTTTGTTTTTTGTGATTTTATGGACTCTTTTTTCCCTTCTGGTTCTTCTCCCAGGCCAGGGCCAATGGGCTGAAGTCGTGTGTCATCGTGATCCGGGTGCTGCGGGACCTCTGCACTCGGGTTCCCACCTGGGCCCCACTGAGAGGATGGGTAATTTTCCCTTTTTCTCTGTTTTTTTTTTGGGGGGGCTGAGTTTTCATACCTCTTCAACCTTCAGTCTGGGTGTCTTTCCTTTCATAAATCAGAGTTTTGTACAATCAAAGGTTCCACCCCTAAAAACCTGCGTGAAGCATCCCCCACAGGAACCATTTTATTGAAGAACAACAAAGAATTGGTGAACTGGAAGCAGCTTCTCACCACACTGGCAACACTTCCCTTCCCTCCCCTCTATTTTTGCCCTCCAAAACTCCTCCCACCTTCCCTCACTTTTTTCTTCCAAATCCATTTCCCTCCTTTTACCTTTTTCCACAAAAAACTGTTCCCTTACTTTTTCCCCCAAAACTCTTCCTTCACTTTTTTTTCCCCCAAAACTTTTCCCATCCCTCCCTTTTTTCTTCTAAAACATTCTATTGCTTTTTTCCTCCAAAACTCTTCCCACCTCTCACTTTTCTGCCCAAAAACTCTTCCCTCACATTTTTTCCCAAACCTTTTCTCTCACTTTTTCACCAAAACCACTTCCCACCCCTCACTTTTTTCTTCCAAAACCTCTTCATTTTTTCCCCTCCAAAACTCTCTCCTCCCCTCACATTTTTCCTCCAAAACCTCTTCCTTCACTTTTCCCCCCAAAACTCTTCCTTTGCTTTTCCCCCCAAACTCTTCCCTTATTTTTTTCTTCCAAAACCTTTTCCTTTTCTTTTTCCCCTCCAAAACTCTTCCCACCCCTCAATTTTTCTTCCAGATCTTCACTTTTTCCCCTCCAAAACTCCCTCGCTTTTTTCTTCCGAAACCTTTTCTTCGCTTTCCCCTCCCAAAAAAAAAAAAACCTCTTTGCTTGTTTTCTTCCAAAACTTTTCTCTTCACTTTTTCCCAATAAAAAAAACACCAAACCCCCTCTTCCCACTCCTCTTTTCCAGCCCCTGGAGCTGCTGTGTGAGAAATCCATCGGCACGGCCAACCGCCCGATGGGTGCCGGGGAGGCTCTGCGGCGGGTGCTGGAGTGCTTGGCCTCAGGCATTGTCATGCCAGGTGAGCTCCACTCCAGGGACCCCCACCCACCCACCCACCCACCCACTGCGGGTTCCTGGCCCCTCTCCCACCACCCAACTTGAGAAAAGCACCCCCCGTCCCCCCCTTTCCCACCCATCCCCCAACCCACCCACCCGGGTTGTTATTCCTGAGGGGGTGTTGAGAGCTACGGAGCCACCAGGTTCAAAATCCCCCGTGTAGAGAGAGGGAAAAAATGTCCCCAAGGATTCCCCGGAGCGGTGGCGAGCGGTGAGGTGTCCCTGGTCCTGAGCCCAGAGGAGCCTCAGGGTGTTGGACAGTGGATGGTGTCAGTCCTGTGGTCACTGCCCAGGGAATTCTTAGTTCAGTCTCTTTAGCAAACACCAGGATAATTCTCTGCATATCTTCCTTGTTTCCTGCCTTCAGATGGTTCTGGTATTTATGATCCTTGTGAAAAAGAAGCCACTGATGCTATTGGGCATCTAGACAGACAACAAAGGGAAGATATCACACAGAGTGCTCAGGTATAGTTTTGACTCCAGATGTTACAAAAAATTAACGAGTTCGAGTGACTCGGAACGGCCGTGTTGGTTAATTGTAGTTTAGTCACCTTCCCCAGGGCTCTGGTCACTGCTTTAACCTCTGGTCAAGTCAAAATCCAAAACTGGGTCCCACACCACAAAGGAAATTTATAGCTTGGTCCAACCAGAAGCAAAGAATCAGGATTTAAATAGCGACTTGCTCCCCTGATTTTTGGGTTGAACTTCCAAAAAAAAAAAAAAAAAAGAAACAAAAAATGGATCAATCAGAGAGTCCTATTTAAACCCCTGAGGATTTTCTTGTGTAGGGGTGGGTAGAATGTTCCTGGATGGAAGTGTGCAGGGAACAGAGGTTGTTTGGAGCCATTTTCACAGCCCGGTAACGCACTTTTCACTTTTTTAGCACGCTCTGAGACTTGCTGCTTTTGGTCAGCTCCACAAAGTCTTGGGGATGGATCCCCTCCCTTCCAAAATGCCCAAGAAACCAAAGAACGAGAACCCTGTTGACTATACTGGTAGGTACTCAAAAAAAAAAACAAAACAAAACACCCCAAAAACCCCTCACACCTTCCCAAAGCTTTTTGCTGCCAGAAAGAGAATAATTAAAGGTTGTTAATTGGTTTGGGGTGTGTGTGTCTGGTGTTACAGTCCAGATTCCTCCCAGTACAACGTACGCTGTCACCCCCATGAAGCGTCCGATGGAAGAGGACGGAGAAGAAAAATCTCCCAGCAAAAAGAAAAAGAAGATTCAGAAAAAAGGTATTGAGCTAACAAGAGGTAGGTACTCAGGGGCCACCCGGGTGCTGTTGGTGCTGGGGAGGGGGGAAAGACTCTGGAATTTGGGTGGGGGGGCTGCCAATAAAGGACTTTTGTTTCTTTTTAAATTTAAAAAGTCTCAAGCGATACCAATTGAAAAAAAAAAATCTTAAAAGGAGGAAAACAGAGCTCAGAACTTGGTTTTGATGCTTCTTGGGAAGAGGTGGTGAACATCCACCAACCTTGGGGTGTTCTTCTGTCTTCAGAGGAAAAGCTGGAACCTCCCCAGGCCATGAACGCCCTGATGAAACTAAACCAGTTAAAACCTGGCCTCCAGTACAAACTGGTGTCTCAAACTGGTCCTGTGCACGCTCCCATCTTCACCATGTCGGTGGAGATCGATGGCAGCACCTTCGAGGCCTCGGGGCCTTCCAAAAAGACAGCCAAGCTCCACGTGGCCGTCAAGGTGAGAGCTGGGGATGGAAATTCCAGCTGGAGGGAATCCCACCTCTCTCCCAGGGCGAAAAAAAGGGAAGGAGGTTGATGGGTGGCATCAGAGGTGGGGAAAGATGTCCCAGACCCTTGGGGACAGCGACATCTCCGAGGTCTTGGAAGCGCCTCACGGGGTTTGGGGAACGCCTGGGATTTTTGGCTGGTTTTCTGGAGGACTTAGCCCAAAACGAGGAGGGCAGAGGGTCCGGGAGGTCTCCTCAGTCGTTGTCTCCTCTCCAGGTGTTGCAAGACATGGGGTTACCCACGGGGGTGGAAGGGAAAGACTCTGGGAAAGGAGAGGAATCCGCCGAGGAGACGGAGCAGAAACCCGTGGTCGCCTCTCCCCCACCCGTCGTGGAAGCGGTCACGGCGCCCGCTGCAGCCTCTCCCCCTGCAGATCAGACCCCAGAGGTGAGGTCATGGGGTGATGATGTCCTCAGGGTGATGTCCTCAGGGTGATGTCCTCAGGGTGCTGTCACAGGAGGCCATCGGAAGCACCCTGTAGCTGTTGAGTGACCCTCAGGGCGCAACACGAGGTCAAAGCCACCCGAAGGGTTTCTCCCGAGCTTTGCCTCCCAGATATTTTCCAAATTCTCCCTTCCAGAAACCACTTCAGCTCCTTTAGGTTGCTTTTTTTTTTTTTTTATTTCATTTTGCTCTTCACGCTCTTCCCAGAACGTGAAGCAACAGGGACCAATCCTGACAAAACATGGGAAGAACCCCGTGATGGAGCTGAACGAGAAGCGGCGCGGGCTGAAGTACGAATTGATCTCAGAGACGGGTGGCAGCCACGACAAACGCTTTGTGATGGAGGTGAGGTCACCCCCACCCCTCCTCCCTGCCCCCTGGAGACCCCAAAACCATCAAACACCCCAAGGGGTTGGGTTGGAAGGGACTCAGGAGGAGAACTCAGCGGGCAGGGGTGTTTCCACTCATCCGGGTTGCTCAAAGCCACCTCCAGCCTCCCCTCTTCAGCCTTCCCAACTTGTGGGGTTGTCTTCAGACACCAGAAAACCCATGGAATTTTCTTTTCCTCCCTGCTGATGGGTGATGCTTTGATCCCTTTCCACAGGTGGAGGTTGATGGACAGAAATTCCAAGGAGCTGGTTCCAACAAGAAGGTGGCCAAGGCCTACGCCGCTCTGGCCGCGCTGGAGAAGCTTTTTCCTGACGCTCCCGTTGCCATCGAGCAAAACAAGAAGAAAAGAACCCCCGTGCCTACCCGGGGGGGCCCCAAATTCCCAGTCAAAGTAAGAAAATCTCCAATCCCACTTTGGTTTTTGGGGATCTGGAGTGCCAAGTCCCCAGGTCATGGTTTTAAACCAGTTTTGGGGAAAGGAAATGGTGAGAGGGACGATGATGGTAGCCAGGAGGTGGTGGTAGCGAGGAGGTGGTGGTTGTTGGGTGTGAAAGCAGAGGTGGTGGAATCCCAGAAGATTAATGAGTGAAATACCTTCAAGTTTTGTAAAAAGCAGTCTCTCTTTTTTTTGGAAATTCCTTTTACTTGGCAACTTTCTTCCTTCGGGAGCTCCCTGACGCCTTCTACATCTCCCCAAACCCCGTTTTTAAAGAACAGAGGAAATAAAACCCCTTATTTTGTGTTTTTTTGTTTGTTCCCCTGCAGCAGCACAACCCAGGCTTTGGGATGGGTGGTCCCATGCACAACGAGGTCCCTCCTCCCCCCAACATGCGGGGCCGGGGCCGAGGCGGCAACATCCGGGGCCGGGGCCGAGGCCGGGGGGGCTACGGTGGCAACCACGGGGGCTACATGAACGCAGGTGAGTTGCCCCCCACCCCAACACCCCGCAGGAACCCTCCCCTTCTGGGGGAGCCACTTTGCACTCCTCGTTTCCCTTCATTTTTCCCATTTTTTCCCCTCCTGCTCAGGTGGTGGGTACGGGAACTACGGTTACGGAGGGAACTCGGCGACTGCTGGCTACAGTAAGTGGGCTTGGTTTTTCTTTTTTTTTTTTTTTTTTTCTTTCAATTTTAAACTGGAAAATCCAATTGGAGTCCAGTTTTCAAATGGGAGCCCTTGGTGATGGGGGCTTGTCTTTTTTTTTTTTTTTTTTTTTGTCTTCTTGGGATGAGAAAAAAAAAAGGAGCCGTGTGGGTGTTAAAACCAAACTAGAAAAGATTTAAAGCTGTGACCTCAGGTGCCTTCACGTTTCCTCTCAAATATGAAGATTTTAAATTTCTCTGCTTTTAAACCACGGGAAGCCACGCTTTTTAATGGGATTTTTCCAACTCAAACTGGTGGTGAGGAGAAGCCTTCAACTGGGGGGTGCCAGGAGCAGAGAAATCTAAAACGTTGACTTTTCAAATGTTGGCGCTTTTTGGGCCGCCTGCCACAAAAAAAAAACCCTCTAATTTTTTCTCTCTGCTCTGTCTCCCCCTTTTGTAGGTGACTTTTTCACAGACTCCTACGGCTTTCATGATTTTGGGGCTTCCTAGATCATCTTAAAAAAAAAAAAATAATTGCACACCCAAAAACAAACCCAAAACCACCCAAAAAGCAACTTTTTACTCCAATTCTCTCCAACTCCAACCCCCAAAGTGGCCGTGCCGTGTCCCACCCGTGGCTTTTCACCGCTGAAACTCTCTCAGCCTGCAGAACTTGAGACACTTTTTATCCTCCTTTGCCTTTGAACTTGATTCTCTTGATGTACACGATGATCCCAGAAGGTTTTTTTGTTGATTTTTGGTGGTTTCCTCCACTTTTTTTTTACTTTTTTGCACAAAATCCCTGAGCTCTGTTCGGCGTGAAGGCAAAAACCCCATTTTTTTTCTTTTGTTGTGGGAAGCATTCTTTATTTTTCAGAACCCTGCAGTGTTTTAATCTACCTTGCCTTACTTTACGGCCCTTTTTTGGTACAAAATTCCAGCTTTTTAATCAATCCCAGCCCTTGGGTTGACTCCTTGATCCTGGGAAGACTTTTCTGACGTCCCTGGAATCTTTTTTGTGCTTAAAATTTTCTGACCCGATGTGATTTGTAATTTTCTGTCAGGTTTTAAACACCTTTCCTGGTGGTTCCAGGGGGGGTTGTGATTGTTCCTGATCCAATAAATACCCAGGTTTTGGGAGGGAGTGGGGGAATGTGGTAGAAACTTGGGGGGGGGAAAGAAGAAAAACCCATGTGGATTTATTGCTGAAGGTAGAAATGAGATTTATTGGGCCAAGAAAATTCTCAGGGTAAAAACCAGACCCAAAACATCATTATTGCCTGAAAAATACCCAAAAGGAAATCGCACCAGGATCTGAAATGGTGGAAAATTGTCACAGCCCCTGAACTCCCAAGTGTTTGGTCCTTTACTCTTTGCCATTTGCTCTTTTTCCCAAACTTCCCTGGATTTGTGGAGGTTCACATCAACTCCTTTGTGACCCAAACACCAAGAAACCTCCCAGGTTTAAAAAAAGCCAACAAGAGACTTAATAATAGTGATTTTTTAAATTTTTTTTTTGTGAGATGATTTTTTTCATCCCTAAATCCTTCCCTGAAGGAGGGGGGACCCCACCCTTTTGGAAACAACTTTGTGTTGTGGTCAACTCCTCGTGTGCTTGGATGGTTCTGAGCTTTGGGAGAAGTGAAAAAAAGGAATCAACCAGAGTTAAAAACTTGCAAATTCCTATGAAAGATTGGCAGAAAATGGGAAAATTCCAGCAGAGAAACATTTCTGCTGCCACCACAGCTGGAGAGGAATCAGGGATGGAGCCACCTGAGCTGCTGTGGAAGAGGAAGGGGAACCCAAAGGCTGCGTGCAAGACTTGAACAAGAATGGGTGAAATGACCCAAAACTACAAAGAATGAATGAAAAAAGGCCAAAAAAAAAAAAAAAAGAAAGAAAAAAGAAAGTGCCTTGAGGAGCTGCAGCTCTTCCCAACCCCCCCGAGTCCTGGAACTCTGGAAGCCAAGGCCACCAGACTGCAGTTTCTATCTCCTTTTTAACTCAATTCTTCCCTTTTCAAGTGGTTTTTTTTTTTGTCCTCCCTCTCCTGTCAGCAGTGAGGGGTTTCGGGTGATTTCAGTGGCTTTTAGGCCTTGAAATGAGATTTTTGGGGATAAAAAGTGTAGAGCTGAGGCTCTTCCTGCCAAGTAACACCCAGAGCAGCCCCGAGTCCGAAAGAGCTTGACTGGAGCTGAATAAAACTCCTGATAAATAGATTAAAAATGAAAACTCTTGATAAATTAAAATGAAACCTTCTGTGCTCAGTGCAGAGACCCTCGGGCCTTTTCCAGAGGTTTTAGTGCCTGAATTTTGAGGTAAAAAGAACAAAATTGGCATCTCTGGGATCGCTGCTGCTCGCTCACCCCCTTGTCCCAATGGATGGAGCCAGACCCAACCTCCTTGGTGCCTCTCGGGCAACTTCCACGGGCTTGGAAGTCCTGGAAGGTGAATTCTTGTCATGGTGACATTCCAGAACCTGGGAATGGCTCCTGCTGCTCAACCCTGGGGATGGAAAATGGGGGAGAAGCCAGGTGGGCCTTGACGTTGGGTGGTTGGACCATGGGTTGGTGGCCATCTGGAGCTGGTGGTGGCCAAATGGATTGAGCAGGGGATGTCCCTCTGGACTGGGAGATGTCCCTCTGGACTGGGAGATGTCCCTTTGGACTGGGAGATCTCCCTCTGGACTGGGGGATCTTCAGAAGTCTTTTCCAACCCAATTCCTCCTCCAATTCCACCATTTTCCACCCAATGAGGTTTCCACCTCGCCGCCTCCTGGCTCGTTGCCTTCAACCCGGGAGCCCAAACCCCTCCCAGACTTTGATTTTTGGGCTCCAATCTCCTCGCTTGGACGAGGTTTGACCTTTCCAGGAGGATTCCCAGTTGGAATGCTGACATTTTTCTCTTCCTTTCAGGCCAATTCTACAGCAACGGTGGCCACTCCAACTCGGGGGGCGGCGGGGGCGGCGGCTCCGGTTACGGCTCCTACTACCAAGGGGGGGGGGGGTGATAACTACAACTCCCCAGTGCCCCCCAAACACGGGGGGAAGAAGCAGCAGCACGGGGGCCAGCAGAAGCCCTCCTATGGCTCGGGCTACCAGTCCCACCAGGGCCAACAGCAGCAATCCTACAACCAGAACCAGTACGGCAACTACGGCCCCCCCCAGGGCAAGCAGAAGGGCTACAACCACGGGCAAGGCAACTACTCCTCCTACTCCAACTCCTACAACTCCCCCGGAGGTGGAGGCTCCGATTACAACTACGAGAGTAAATTCAGTGAGTCCCAAATCTGGGGTGGTTTGGGTGATGGACACCCCCCTGGCCAGAGGAATGATTTTTAAAGCTAAAAACGGGGAAATTGGGGCTGGGTTGAAGGGAGAAATTGTTGGGGAGGCACCAGCCTGGGAATGGGAAAGCTCGGGGGGGGACTTGGAGCAACATCAGCTGGTGATGGAGCTGCTGGTGCTTGGGGCTGGAATTTGAAGGTCCTGGGATGAGGTTTAAGGTTCAAAGGTTGAGCTCTGAGGTTCCAAGGATGAGCTCTGACATCCCAGGGATGAGCTCTGACATCCCAGGGATGAGCTCTGCATTTCCAGGGATGAGCTCTGACATCCCAGGGATGAGCTCTGAGGTTCCAGGGATGAGCTCTGCATTTCCAGGGATGAGCTCTGCATTTCCAGGGATGAGCTCTGACATCCCAGGGATGAGCTCTGAGGTTCCAGGGATGAGCTCTGAGTTTCTAGGGATGAGCTCTGAGGTTCCAGGGATGAGCTCTGAGGTTCCAGGGATGAGCTCAGGTCCTAGAAATCTCCTTCAAGGACCTGGGATGAACTTGGAGGTTCCTCAAACCCATCCCATGAGCTGAGGGCCTGAAAATCACAAGGGGATGAGATGGGTCAGGAAAGCCAGGGAGGTGCCCCCAGCCCAGGTGCCCCCAGCCCGGGTGCCACCAGCCCAGGTGCCACCAGCCCGGGTGCCACCATCCCTGCTCTCCCCCAGGTTATGGCAGCAGTGGCCGTGGTGGCAACAACTTCTCGGGTGGTTCCTCCTACAGCTCCGGCTCCCACGGGGGCTACGGGGGCGGCGCGGGGGGCGGCGGCTCCTCCTACCAAGGTAAGGCAGGTCAGTACCCCCAGACCCCCCCAAAACCCCCCCAGACCCCCCTCGGAACCCCCCTGGAACCTCCTGGGGATAAAAAACCAGTTTGGCCTCAAAACACCAAAGGTTGGGACTCCACAAGTTCTGGGTTTGCTCTAACAGTGATTTCTCCCCTTTTTCCCTCCCCCTTTTTTTCCTCCCTTTTTTTTTCCTTCTTGTTTTTCCCCTCTTCTTTCCCTTTTTTCCCTTTTCCCCTTTTTTCCTTCCCTTTTATCCTTCCCTTTTCTCCTCCCTTTTCTCCTCCCCTTTGTTTTCCTTCCTGTTTTTCCCTTTCCCTTTTTTCCCCTTTTTTCTTTGTCCCCTTTTTTTCTTCCCCTTCCCTTTTTTCCTCTCCTTTTCCCCTCCCCTTTTTTCCTCTCCTTTTTTTCCCTCCCCTTTTTTCCTCCCCTTTTTTCCTCTCCTTTTTTTCCTCCCCTTTTTTCCTCTCCTTTTTTTCCCTCCCCTTTTCCCCTCCCCTTTTTTCCTCTCCTTTTTTTCCCTCCCCTTTTTTCCTCTCCTTTTTTTCCCTCCCCTTTTTTTTCCTCCCTTTTTTTTTTTTCCCCCTCCTTTTTTTTTCTCCTCCCCCTTCCCACCCTCTTTCCCCCTCTCCTTTCCCTCCCATTTTTTTTTCCCTCTCCTTTTTCCCCCCCTCTCTCCCTTTTCCCACAGGTGGTTACTCCTCTCAGTCCAACTACAACTCCCCGGGCTCTGGGCAGAGCTACAGTGGCCCCCCCAGCTCCTACCAACCCTCCCCGGGGGGCTACGGTCGGAACGAGCACAGCATGAGCTACCAGTACAGATAAACCCCCGAAACAGCAAAAACCAGAAAAAAAACCCCAAATCCCCCCCTCCCAGACCCCCCCTGTTCCCCATTGCTCTGTGTGCCCCGGGTCAGCCCCACCCCGGCATCCCCCGGGCTCTATTTAATGGTTTGTTGGTCGCCATCACCCACGTTTTGTCCAAAAATAGGATTATTAATTTTTTTTTTTTTTTTTTCTGGATTTCACATCATTTCCGGGTCCTTTTTTCTATTTAAAGCACTCGAAAAGGGGTTGGGGGGGGTGGGGAGGGGGAGGTTTAAATAGAGAAAGGGACGCGGCGGCACCTGCGACGCTTTTGTGAAGTGAGTTTGAGAGCTTTGGGTTTTAATGCTTCAGTGTTTCCGTTTTCTAAGTGAAAGTTTTATTTAAAAAAAAAATAAAAACCAACCAAAAAAAACCACAAAACAAAAACCACAGAAAAAAAAAAAACCACGGGGAAAAAAATTAAAAATTTAAATTCAATTCAAAGGGGTTTGGACACCCGGGTCCCCCGGGAGCAGCATGGGAGGAACCGGAATGTAGAGAAATAAACCCAAAATTCTGGAGGGTTTTGTGTCCCCGCTTCTCGTTTCTCTGCAGAAAAAATGCAGGAATTTGGGGGGTTGGTTGGCAGCTTCCAGGAGTCTGGAGAGAAAACCAGGGGTGGTGGAGCCCCTGGTGGGCAGGGGTGGGTGAGGGGTGGTGGGAGGTGATGGAGCCACCACCTGCACCCACCCCAGCAGGCTCAGAAATGGCAAAAAGAATAAATAATGGGGTCTGTGAGGGCTGGAAAGGGGAAGGGGGTGGGGGGGCTTTGGTCAGGGTTGGGTTTGGTCAGGGTTGGGTTTGGTTGGGGGGGCTTTGGTCGGGGTTGGGATGGGGGTGACTTTGGTCGGGGTTGGGTTTGGTCGGGGTTGGTCAGGGGGGGACTTTGGTCAGGGTTGGGTTTGGTCAGGGGGGGCTTTGGTCTGGGGGGGCTTTGGGCATGGCTAAGGTGCGGGGCAGGTGACGTTGGCCTCCTGGAAATGTTTCCAGATGCTGAGGAGCTCCCAGGGGGGGAAGTGGTGAACCAGGACCAGGCGGGAGAAGCGACATTTCTCGTATTCCAACCTCCAGGTGTTGAAGAGCCCGGGGGGGCTGGGGGTGACGCCCACCCCCAGGGCCTGCAGACAAATCCCCACGAAGGAATCCTCCATGTTGACCAGGGGCAGGGTCTGGGCCACCGCGTAGATCCTGGGCACCAAATCCCCGGAGAGGACGTAAGCGGGGCCGGCGCAGTAGGGCGGGTAGGTGGCCTGGGGATAAACTTCCCTGGGGACGAACCACTTGGCTCCCGGGGAGCGGATGGGCCCCGTGGCCCGGTAGACGTGGCCCGTGGTGAAGTTGGCTTTGGGGGGCAGGAGGAAGCGGCGGAGGAGGAAGCGGAGGTTGAGGAAGACGTCGGTGTCGGCCTTGACCACGTAGGTGGCTTGGGGACAGTGCTTGGCCACCCACTCCAAACCCATCAGGGTCTTCAGGGTGAGGTTGTTGTAGGTGTCCAGGAAGTCCTGCTGGATGATGTCCCGGTGCAGCCGGCTCTCCTCCTCCAGCACCCTCTCCAGCTCCTTCCCGAACACCGGGTGCACCCCCAGCAGGAAGAGGCGGAGGACGGAGACCCCCGGGACGGAGTCGTGGTGACCCCAGGTCCTCCGGACGGCGTCGCGCCCCGCAGTGTCCCCGGGCGCCGTCGCCACCAACAGCACCAGGAAGGGCGCCCGCCCGCGGCATTTGTGGGGTTGGTTGAGGAGGAAGCGGTAAGGGTGGGGGTAGGGGGGCCGCAGGGGGTGCCGGGGGGGGGAAGGGGGTGGGGGGAGGATGGGGGGAGGGGGCGGGGGGCGGCGCAGGACCCAGAGCCCCAGCAGAGCCGCGGCCGCCAGGAAGGGCGGGAGGAGGAGGCGCGGGGACGGCATCGGCACCACCTGCGGGGACCAACGTGGGGTGAGGGCTGGGGAGGGGGCACCCGGGGGAAGCACCCTGAATTTCATCAGGGCACCCCAAAAAAAAAAAAAAAAAAAGAAAAAAAAACAACAAAAACCAACAACCAGGAACACCCAGAACCAACCCGAAACCAACCCAAACCAACCAGGAAGACACAAAACTAAAAAAAACAACCTAAAACTGACCCAAACCAACCAGGAACATGCAAAACTAACAAAAACCAACCAGTAAGACACAAAACTAAAAAAAAAACAATGCAAAACTCACCCAAACCAACCAGGAACACACAAAACTAAAAAACCCATAAAACTAACCCAAAACCGACCCAAACCAACCAGGAAGACACAAAACTAACAAAAACCAACCCAAAAACCAACCCCAAACTGACCCACACCAACCAGGAATCCCCAAACCACCCCAAAAATCACCTGAACCCAACCCACAGCCCCCAAAATCCACCAATCCCCCCCCAAATTTTCCCCACAGCCCCCAGAAGGGTCCCAGTCCCCCCCCTCCCAGTTAAACCAGTCAAACCAGTTGGGATGACAAACCCCAGGGGGGAGCTCCCCTTCCTACCCCCCCTTGGCTGCAGCTCCCAGCTCTGCCCAGTTCAACCCAGTTCAACCCAGGGTTCACTCTGCATTTCCTGGTTCATCCCAGTTCCTTGGGGTACACATCCCAGTTGCTCCCAGTTGACCCCGGTTCCCGCTCCAGCCCTTCCCAGTAGCTCCCAGTTGACCCCAGTTCCTGCTCCAGCCCTTCCCAGTGGCTCCCAGTTGACCCCAGTTCCTGCTCCAGCCCTTCCCAGTGGCTCCCAGTTCACCTCAGTTGCTCCCAGTTCACCCCAGTTGCTCACAGTTCACCCGGTTGTTGCACCAGTCCCTCCCAGTTGACCCCAGTTGCCGCTCCAATCCCTCCCAGTTCACCCCAGTGGCTCCCCAGTCCCTTCTCCAGCCCTTACCAGTGGCTCCCAGTCCCTCCCAGTTGCCACTCAGCTGCCCTTGGCTGCAGTGCTCTGGGTGGGGGTGGATGAAGCCAAAGTCCCCGCGCGGTGACGCGGCCACAGCCCCACCCCATCCACAAACTTCCTGCCCCACGGCTCTGCCCCACAGCCCCCCCCCTGCCCCACAACCCCCCCACAGCCCCCCCCCTGCCCCACAACCCCCCCACAGCCCCCCCCCGCCCCACAACCCCCCCACAGCCCCCCCCCTGCCCCCCGCCCCCCCCCTCTGCCCCCCAACCCCCCAGCTCTGCCCCCCAACTCTTGTTTCTCATCCAAATCTTTATTCCCCCCCCCCCTAAAAAACCCTCCAAAATTATAAAAAATACAAAAATGTACAAAAACTGCTGCTCCCCCCCCACTTTTACACCCCCCAGCCCCATTTCTGAGCCCCCCAACCCCATTTCCGAGCCCCCCCCGGCCCCATTTTACCCCCCTCCCCACTGAAAGGGGGGGGCTCTCGGGGGGGTCCCTGTTACTCCAGGGGTTTTCGGGGGGTGGGGGGGGTCCCCCCGTTACTCCAGGGGTTTTCGGGGGGTGGGGGGGGGTCCCCCCGTTACTCCAGGCTGATGTTGACGGACGCCAGAGCCTCCCGGACCCATTTGGGGACCCCCCCGAGCCCCCCCCCGTACATGGTCCTGAGGAAACCTCGGACAAACTGGGGGAAGCGCTGGGCCAGGATGCTCTCCCGGATGGATCCCATCAGCTGCAGCTGGGGAGGGGGAGAAAAAAAGGGGGGGGGGGAAGAGGAGGGGAGGGTCTTAGGGATTGCCGGGACCCCCCCTCGGGTATTTTGGGGTCTCCCCCGGCGCCCCCCCCCACCTGGTAGGCGATGTTGTGCAGGGTGATGTGGTGCAGTGCCGCCGTCTCCACCCGCAGCAGAGCGTGCAGGAAGGCCCGGCTGTGCCTTTGGGGGGGGGGGGAAAGGAAATTTAGGGGTGGGGGGAGGATGGATGAACCCCCCCCCACTGATTCCCCCCCCCCTGAGCCCCCCCAGTCCCACCTCTGGCAGGTGGGGCACCCGCAGTTCTCATCGATGGGGCGGAAATCTTTAGCGAAGCGTTTGCTCTTCAGCTGCAGAGACCCCCAGGGCACCAGGGCTGAGCCAAAACGCTGCGGGGGGGGGGACACAAAGACACAGGAGCTCAAGCTGAAAGTCGCCCCCCCGCTGTAAATTGAGGGGGGGGGTCTCTTTTCCCCTCCCCCCTTACCGCAGTCCGGGTGGGGAAGACGCAGTCGAACATGTCGCAGCCCAGCGCCACGCAGACCACCAGGTCGGTGGCGTAGCTGTGGGGGGGTTTGGGGGGGCTCAGAGCTGGTTCCCCCCCCCCAAAATAAAAAATTTCAAAGGTTTGGGGTGTCCCCTCCCCCCCCCCTCCCAGACTTACCCCACCCCCATGAGGTAACGGGGTTTGTGGGGGGGCAGGAGGTCAGTGCTGAGCTTCACCATCTGCCAGAACCGCTCCTTCTCCTCCCCCCCGCTCAGCCCCCCGATGGCAAAACCGGGGACCCCCCTCTGGGTCATCTCTGGGGGGGGGAGAATAAATTGGGGGGGGGGAACCTAAAAAATACCCGGATCCCCCCGCACCCCCTCCAAAAAGCCCCAGAACCCCCCCTGAGAAACCTCAACTCCACGCACGCTGGAGAAATCCCTGGAAGGGGGGAAGGGCCCCGAAAAACACAGAGGACCCCCCCCCAAAATAAAACTACACGGAGGACCCCCCCCCAAAATAAAACTACACAGAGGACCCCCCCCAAAATAAAACTACACAGAGGACCCCCCCCCAAAATAAAACTACATGGAGGAACCCCCCAAATAAAACTACACAGAGGACCCCCCCCCAAAATAAAACTCCACAGAGAAACCCCCCCCAAAATAAAACTACACAGAGGACCCCCCCCCAAATAAAACTACACAGAGGACCCCCCCCCCAAAATAAAACTACACAGGAGACCCCCCCAAATAAAGCAACCCAGAGGACCCCCCCTCCGAATAAAACTACACAGAGCACCCCCCAAAGAAACAAACCCAGAGGCCCCCCCCCCAAATAAATCCTCAGGACACCCCCCCAGAAAACCCCGAGACCCCCCCAGGAGAACCCCCAGACCCCTTGGAGATGTCAGACACCCCCCCCCCAAAAAAAAAATTCCCCCTTGGGATGATCCCCACCCCCCCCAAAAAGACCCCCCCAGAGCCTGAGGGAGGGGGGGGAGGATGATGAGGGGGGGGGGGGGGGAGGATGATGAGGGGGGGGGTGAAGGCTGCCCCCCCCCCCCGTGCCCCCCCCCTCCTTACCCTGGAGGCAGAGGCGGCGCAGGGAGGGGTCCAACCCCCCCTGGATGATGGCAAAAAGGTTTTGGGTCTGGGGGCGGCGGTGGGCGGCGAGGCAGCGATCCAACCACCTGACTGACCTGGGGGGGCACGGGGGGGGCTCAGGGATGGGGGGGGCACAGGGGAGGGGGCTCAGGGAGGGGGGGGGCACGGGGGAGGGGGCTCAACGGGGTTTGGGGGGGGTGGGGGGGTCGAGGAAGAGGCCTGGGGGGGGGGGTTAAAGGTGTTTGGGGGGTGGGGGAGTCTGTGGGGGTCCCTGGGGTTTTTTTTTTTTGGGGGGGGGGCAGCAGGAGCCCCTTGGGGGGGGGCATGAGGGGGTTTAGGGGGTTCTAGGGTTTTTTTTTTGGGGGGGGGCAGCAGGAGCCCCTTGGGGGGGTCTTGAGGGGGTTTAGGGGGTTCTAAAGGTCTGGGGGGGTCTCGAAGGGGTCTGGTTTTGTTTTGGTTTTTTTGGGGGGAGGGGTTCTAGGGGGGCTTTTTTTGGGGGGGGGGATTAGGGGGAGCTCCTGGGGGGGTCCCAAGCAGATTTAGGGGGGCTCTGGGGGGGGGGGGGAGGATTAGGGGAGCCCCTTGGGGGGGTCCTGAGGGGGTCCTAGGGGGTCTCAAAGGGGTCTGGGTTTTTAATTTTTTTTTTTTTGGGGGGGGGGTCTCACCTGTGCATGGCCTCCTCCACCCGGGGGCCACTCAGGGTGCTGCTGACGACGTCATCGAGCTGCATGATGACGTCAGCACCTGGGGGGGGGCGTGGGGGGGGTCTCAGAACCTTCCCCTCCCCCTCTCCTCCCCCCATCAAGGTTTTGTGGTTTTTGTTTTTTTTTTTTTTTTGGGGGGGGGGGGGGTCTCAGAACTTTCCCCTCCCCCCATCAAGGTTGTTTTGTTTTGTTTTGCTTTTTTGGGGGGGGGGTTTCAGAACCTTCCTCTCCCCTTCTCCTCCCCCTCCCCCCATCAAGGTTTTTTTGGGTTTTTTTTTGGGGGGGGGTCTCACCCAACGCGTTCTGGATGCTGACGGAGGCCTCGGGGGTCAGGAGGGTTTGGGGACCCCCGTGGGGGGGGCTGAAGAGGACCCCCTCCTCAGAGACCTCAGCAAAGGCTGCCAGGGAAACCATCTGGAACCCCCCGCTGTCCTGAAATGGGGAGGGGGCTTCAGGGACCCCACCTGGGACCTCCCCCCCCGTCCTGAAATGGGGAGGGGGCTTCAGGGACCCCACCTGGGACCTCCCCCCCCCCGTCCTGAAATGGGAAGGGGGCTTCCCAGTCAGGTGTGGGTCTGAGGTCCCAGGTGTGGGTCTGGGGTCTCCCTGCCCCCCAGGTGTGGGTCTGGGGTCTCCAGGTGTGGGGCTGGGGTCTCACCGTCAGGAGGTTGTGCCCCCAGTCCATGAAGCCGTGCAGCCCCCCCGCTCTGCGCACGAGCTCCGGGCCCTGGGGGGGGGAAAAGGGGGCACAAAGATTGGGGGGGGGGCACAGGGACCCCTGAGAGGGAAACAACCCCCCCCCCCCCAATTCCCATTCCCCCCCCATTCCCCTTTTCCCCCCTGCAATTCCCACTCCCCCCCCAATTCCCGGTCCCCCCCCCCCCATTCCCGGTTCCCCCCCCCGCATTCCCGGTCCCCCATTCCCGGTTCCCCTCCAATTCCCGTCCCCCCCCTTCCCATTCCCCCTCATTCCCGTTCCCCCCCCATTCCCGGTTCCCCCCCCCAATTCCCGGTTCCCCCCCCCAATTCCCGGTTCCCCCTCCCCCATTCCCGGTCCCCCTCACCGGTCCCGTCCCGAGGTGGAAGGTGTTTCCCAGGCAGATCCTGCAGCCCAAGGCCTCCAGCTGCGCGGCGGTGACGCCCTTGGCGGTTCCCCGGGTGCCCACGGGCATGAACACGGGGCAGGGGACGGGGCCGTGCGGGAGCCGCAGTTCCCCGGCCCGGGCCCGGCTCTGCCCGCACTCCGCCAGGATCCGCAGCAGCGGAGCGGGAGCGGCCGAGGCCGCCGTGGGCGCCGCCATCTTTGCCCTCCCCTCCCTCCTTCTCCTTCCGCTCACTTCCGGCGCCTACCGGAAGTCGCCGTATCTAAGGGCAACGCGGGCGCCATCTTGGGGATGAGGCCTCCTTCGCCCTGCGGCCTAGAGCGGCGCAAAAGAAAACAAAACAGAACAAAACAAAACAAAACAAAACAAAACAAAACAAAACAAAACAAAACAAAACAAAACAAAACAAAACCAAACCAACCAAGCCGAACCAAAACGAACCGAACCGAACCAAACCCAACCCAACACCACCCAACCCCACTTAACCGAACCGAACTCAACTGAACCCCACTCAACTCCACCCAACCCCGCCCGACCCCACTTAACCGAACCGAACCCAAGGTCACCACTTTTAGGGGGCCTTTGGGGGGTCCCTGTGCTTCGCCTCGGGGTCGGGCGTCGAGTGCGCGCCTACACGAGGGTCTACGGTCAGTGGGCGGTGCCCGGGTGGATCTGGAGTAGCCAATCGGCTTGCAGGGATCGGTGATTGACAGCTGGCTGGCGAATAGCTGAGGCGTGTCCGCCGCAGGCCGGCTGGCTGAGTGGCAGGAGCGCTGCCCAATCAGAAAGTGGACGGCTGGAAAAAAATGGGTGAGCGGTGATTGGCTGGCACGGTTGAGCGACGCGTCTAGCAACCAATGAAATGGTAGGGAGGGGGCGTGGTTTCTCGCCCCGCCTTCCCACTTGATCGACGGCCCGCCCGCCCACTCCGTTCTCGCCCTTCCCTTGATTGACAGCCGGGCCGGCCAATGAGCTGCCGCCGCCTGAGGAGAAGGGGGCGGGCGCAGAGCCCCGGGGTGTCGGCGGAGCCGGATGAGGAGAAGCGGAGGGGAAGTTTGGTCGCGGGCCCCGTGAGGAGGAGGAGGCGGAGGAGGAGGCGCCGGGAGTGCGGGAGTTGTTCCCGGTGTCCCCCCCCCCCCCGCCGCCATGGGGAACCGGGGCATGGAGGAGCTGATCCCGCTGGTGAACAAACTGCAGGACGCGTTCAGCTCCATCGGGCAGAGCTGCCACCTCGACCTGCCGCAGATCGCCGTGGTGGGCGGGCAGAGCGCGGGGAAGAGTTCGGTGCTGGAGAACTTCGTGGGGCGGTGAGAGGCGGAGGAGGCGGCGGGAAGGGAGGGGAGGGAGGGACCGGGCGGGCGGGCGAACGGCGCCGCCGCTGCGCCACCGGCGTAAACGCGGTTGGTGAATGCCGCCGGCGTAGGGCGCGGCCTGAGGGACGGCTCCGTCAGCGCTACGCAAACTGCGCAGCGCCGCCGCCCTCTCGGCTCTGCCCTACGCACTTAGCGTAAGGCGCGGCCCCCGGGGGCAGCGGGTCAACGGCGGGCCCGTACGCCGCTGGCGTAAGCGGGGTCCCGGGCCGCGGCGGGCGCGCACGGTGGTGGCGTAGGGGCGCTCTGTGAATACGGATGGGGGATGCCCGGAGCAGAGGGCCGGGGCGGGGGGGGCGGGGCGGGGGGGGCTTCCCCTCGCCATGGGGGCTCCTCCTGGTGGCTCTCGGCTTCCTGGAGCCTCCTGGGAATGCTCACGGGTGCCTGGCAGCATCCCCTGATCCTCCTGGGAATACTCCTGGGTGCTTGGCAGATCCTCCTGGATCCCCCTGGGATCACTCTGGGGTTCCTGACAGCATCTTGGATCCTCCTGGATCCCCCTGGGATCACTCTGGGGTTCCTGACAGCATCTTGGATCCTCCTGGATCCCCCTGGGATCACTCTGGGGTTCCTGACAGCATCCTGGATCCTCCTGGATCCCCCTGGGATCACTCTGGGGTTCCTGACAGCATCCTGGATCCTCCTGGATCCTCCTGGGATCACTCTGGGGTTCCTGACAGCATCCTGGATCCTCCTGGATCCTCCTGGGATCACTCTGGGGTTCCTGACAGCATCCTGGATCCTCCTGGATCCTCCTGGGATCACTCTGGGGTTCCTGACAGCATCCTGGATCCTCCTGGATCCCCCTGGGATCACTGTGGGGTTCCTGACAGCATCCTAGAAAATCCTGGATCCTTCTGGGATCACTCTGGGGTTCCTGACAGCATCCTGGATCCTCCTGGATCCCCCTGGGATCACTCTGGGGTTCCTGACAGCATCCTGGATCCTCCTGGATCCTCCTGGGATCACTGTGGGGTTCCTGTCAGTTTGTGTTCCCTCCCCGCCCTCCTGAATTAAAACTCATTAAGGTCCCTGTGGGGAGGTGTTTAATGAGGAACCGACCTCTCAGCACCCATCCTGTGGGGTTGGGTGGATTCTGGGTTAATTAGCAGGAATTAAAAAGGTTAATTAGCGTCAGTCAGGGGGCTCTGCCCCAGTGTTTGTGGTTTCCAGCACGTGTGGTCAGGGGGGTTGAGGGATTTAGGGAAGGATGGGGGGATATGGGGAGGGATGAGGAGATTTAGGGAAAGCTGAAGGGATTTTGGGGAGGGATGAGGGAATTTTGGGGAGGGATGAGGAGATTTAGGGAAAGCTGAAGGGATTTTGGGGAAGGATGAGGGGATATTGGGAGAGCTGAAGGGGTTTGGGTGGGATGAGGAGCTGGGAGCAGGGATGAGGAGCTGGGATGTGTGCCTGGCACAGGATCACTCCCTGGGGACAATGGCTCCGTTGTGATGTGGGGAACAATGGGGGGGGGACCCGGGGGGGGGGTTGGAGGCAGCAGAACCTCAGGAGAGGTCCCTGAGAGTCCCCAGAGACCAAACTGGGGCTAAAACCCTGGGATTTGGGGCCAGAATCCCTTGTGGGTCCCTGCCCGGAGGTTTCCCAAGGGATGGAAGATCCGGGTGGAATGTTGTCCCCTCAAACAAAGCTTTGATGTCACTGGGGGTGGTGGCACCCGAGGTTCCAGGTGCTGTGTCCCCAGCTGGGTGTTTGCTGTCCCCAAGGGTGGTGACGTTAATGAGGTTTTGTGTCATTAATCCCTTCCCAGGGCTGGGTGAGGGGGGGGTGGGGGTGACACCGGTGGCATTTCCTCCTGCCACTCCCTCCTTCCGGGAAGGGACAAACCAGCAATTGTCCCCACTGTCCCCTCCCCCCTCCCCGGGGTGACACAGGGGACACGGGGTCACTGCCACCCCCAGGGGGGGACACAGGGGGGGGGATGTCCCTGGTGCCACCTCTGTGGCCGTGGGGGTGGCAGAGGGGACACCTGGGGGCTCCTCCTGATGTCCCCAAGGTGGTGCCACAGGAGTCAGGAGCTGGGGCCCTCCTGGGGGTGGTTTTTGGGGTGAAACTGGGAGGGTTTGGTTTAATTAAACCCAGGGCAGTGAATTCCTTCGGTTCCTTGAAGAATTCCTGTGGTGCCTCAGATAAAGCAATAAAATCCTGAGATAAATCCTTAAAGAAATGCTGGTGATTATTGAATAATCCCTTGAATAATTCCCTTGAATAATTCCATAAATAATTCTTTTCAGTCTTTGATTAAATCCCTGGATAGTATTTTACATAATTCTTTTAAATCCATGAATAATTCTTTTAATCCCTTGAATAATTTCTTGGATAATTCCTCTAATCCTTTGAATCATTCTTCAAATTCCTTTAATTCCTCGAATAATTCATTAAATCCCTGTCATTATTCCTTTAATCCCCTGTATTTTTTAATTCATTGAATTCCTTAAATCTATTGAATTATTCCTTTAATACCCTGAATTGTTCTTTTAATCCTTTGTATCCTTTTATACCCTTAAATTATTCCTTTAATCTTTTGAATTATTCCTCTAATCTCTGGAATTATTCCTTTAATCCCTGGAATTATTCTTTTCATCCCTCGAATTATTCATTGAATCCCTTGAATTTCTTTAATCCTTGGAATTATTGCTTTAATTCTTTGCGTGCCTTTAATCTCCTGAACAAACCCTTGGCTAATCCCTTGGATAATCCCTTAAATTCCTCCAATAATCCCTCAGATCCCCCCCCTCTGCCTCTTTCCAGGGATTTCCTTCCCCGTGGCTCCGGGATCGTCACCCGACGCCCGCTCATCCTGCAGCTCATCTTCTCCAAGACAGGTACAGAAATTCCACCCAAATTCCCCCATTTTTTGGCCCAGGTGGAGCCACTGGCCTGGGGATGGCACTGTGGCCACTAAAAGGTGGTTGGTGGCCACTGAAACCTTCCCAGCCATGTGCTCAGTTCCACTCTGGGTAAGGAGATGTCCCCAAACCAGGGATGTCCCCAGACCAGGGAATGTCCCCAAATCAAGATGTTCCCAATTCAGGATGTCCCCAAACCAGGGATTGTCCCCAAATCAGGGAATGTCCACAAACCAAGGAATGTCCCCGCACCAGGAGATGTCCCCAAACCAGGGATGTCCCCAGACCAGGGATTGTCCCCAAACCAGGAATGTCCCCACATCAGGGAATGTCCCCAAACCAGGAGGTGTCACCAGGAGGGGGTGGGGTTCCCTCTCCCCCCCTCTGCCCCCCAGTGGAGTTTTTTAGTTCCAATTTTTGACAGAAATGGGAGCGGCTTTCAAACCCTTTCTCCAGGAGTTGTTCCCAGGAAACTCTCTCCCTTTCCTCCCTTCCCTTTTCCCACAAATCCAAAAAACTCCCGGGATTCCCTGGAGCCCCTCAGGTACCTCCAGACCCCGCCTGGTGATTCCCCAGTGTCCCCAAGTGTCCCCAAACCCCCTGGGATCTCACCTGCCGGATTTCCCTGGGATCCCATCCGTTTCCTGAACGGATTTCCTTGGATTTCCCCCCCAGAATACGCCGAGTTCCTGCACTGCAAATCCAAGAAGTTCACCGACTTCGACGAGGTGCGGCAGGAGATCGAGGCGGAAACCGAGCGCGTGACGGGGACCAACAAAGGGATCTCCCCCATCCCCATCAACCTCCGGGTCTACTCACCCCACGGTGAGCCCCTCCTTCCTGCTTGGAGCTGGGACACACTCTGGGTTTTTCCCTCTGGAAACGCTGGGATTCGGTTCCTTCCCTTCCCGCGGCGTCAAATCCCGCCCGGGACGACGGCGCCGCCCGAGGGGTTTTGTCCCATCTGGTGGCCAAAGCCCAAAGCTTGGCTGTTGAAGGTGTCTGCTTGGTCTCATTCCATCCTGGGGGGGGTTCCTGGGAGCCCCCTGAGCAAACCCAGCTGGAATTCTGCCTTCTAGGCGGGAGTTAAGGCTTCCGGAGGGGTGGATCTGTCTGGACGATCAAGAGGTCCCAACTTTGGGCTTCCAGTGGGAGTTGAGGTCACAAAGTTGGGCCCTTGACACCCAGCGCAGGTGGAGGTCCCAACGTTGGGTTCCCAATGCAAGTGGAGGTCCCAATCTCAGTGGAGGTCCCAGTGTTGGGTTCCCAATTCCACTTGAGGTCCCAGTGTTGGGTTCCCAAGTCCAGTTGAGGTCACAACGTTGGGCTCCCAATGCCAGTTGAGTTCCCAATGCCAGTGGAGGTCCCAACGTTGGGCTCCCAATGCCAGTTGAAGTCCCAATGTTGGGTTCCCAGTTCCAGTTGAGGTCCCAATGCCAGTGGAGGTCCCAATTCCAGTTGAGGTCCCAACGTTGGGCTCCCAATTTCCGTTGAGGTCCCAATTCCAGTGGAGGTCCCAATGTTGGGTTCCCAATTTCAGTTGAGTTCCCAAGTCCAGTTGAGGTCCCAGCGTTGGGCACCCAATGCCAGTTGAGTTCCCAAGTCCAGTTGAGGTCCCAACGTTGGGTCCCCACCACGGGTTGTCCCTTGTCCCCTCAGTGTTGAACCTGACCCTGATCGACCTCCCGGGGATCACCAAGGTGCCGGTGGGGGATCAGCCCCAGGACATCGAGTACCAGATCCGGGAGATGATCCTGCAGTTCATCAGCAGGGAGAGCAGCCTCATCCTCGCCGTCACGCCGGCCAACATGGACCTGGCCAACTCGGATGCCCTCAAGATGGCCAAAGAGGTCGACCCGCAGGGTGAGGCTGGGGGAATCTCACATCTCTGGGGCTGGGACCTGGGGGACTTCTGCTCCCTCCTCCTCCTCCTCCTCTTCTCCATGGCGTTCCCATCCTCTGGAAGAGCCAATGGTTCCTCCTGCCTGGCTCTGGGTCTCCTTCAGCTGCGTTCTGTGAAGTGGGGTTGAGTGGTGGCTCATGTGGAGGGGGACCAGTTCCTGACTGGGGACACTGGTTCCCTCCTCCTGTGGGACACTGATCACTGGTTCCTTGGGAGATGATCAATGGTTCTTTGGGAATGATCAGTGGTTCCTTGGGAGATGATCAGTGGTTCCTTGGGAGATGATCAATGGTTCTTTGGGATATGATCAATGGTTCCTTGGGACATAATTGATGGTTCCTTTGGGAATGATCAATGGTTTCTTGGGAGATGATCAGTGGTTCCTTGGGAGATGATCAATGGTTTCTTTGGGAGATCATCGGTGGTTCCTTGGGAGATGATCAATGGTTCCTTTGGGGATGATCAGTGGTTCCTTGGGAGATGATCAATGGTTCCTTTGGGAATGATCAATGGTTCTTTGGGAGATGATCAAAGCCTTCTTGAGAGATGATCAGTGGTTCCTTGGGAGATGATCAATGGTTCCTTGGGGAGGTTGCTCAGTGGCTTGTGGTGGCCCCAGGCTTGCGGACGATCGGGGTCATCACCAAACTGGACCTGATGGACGAGGGCACGGACGCCAGGGACGTTCTGGAGAACAAACTCCTGCCCCTCCGCAGAGGTACCGCCGCCTCGGCACCCCGCCTCCCTTCCAGTGCCCTTCTCCCGTGGGATGAGGGTCTTTGGGAAGCTGAATTCCCAGCCCGGGCCCACCAGGAGCCACCTCCTCCTCTCCCAGGCTACATCGGCGTCGTCAACCGGAGCCAGAAGGACATTGATGGGAAGAAGGACATCCGAGCGGCGCTGGCGGCCGAGCGCAAGTTCTTCCTCTCCCACCCCGCCTACCGCCACATGGCCGACCGCATGGGCACCCCCCACCTCCAGAAGGTCCTCAACCAGGTGGGCTTCCTCCCCCTCCCCGGGGTTTCTGGCCCGGCGCTTCCCTAGGGTGGGCCAGGGGAGTTTTCCCGGGAATGTTTCCGAGTTCTCTCCCCTTTCCCTCGCCAGCAATTGACCAACCACATCCGGGAGACGCTGCCCTCGCTGCGCAGCAAACTCCAGAGTCAGCTCCTCTGCCTGGAGAAGGAGGTGGAGGAGTACAAAAACTTCCGTCCTGACGATCCCACGAGGAAAACCAAAGCTTTGCTCCAGTAGGTTTCCCTCTCCCGGCCCGGGAAATCCGCCTCTTCCCACCGGGAGCCTCCTGAGCTCCTGCTTTCCCAGGAGAAATCTCGAAGAGGCCCCAGAGTTGGGAGCCAGCAGCATCCCCAGTGTCCTCACCACCCCGCTGGGCTCCTGGGAGGGGGTTTGTCCCATCCCTGAATCCCGTGGTTTTCCCACAGGATGGTCCAACAGTTTGGGGTGGATTTTGAGAAGCGGATCGAGGGCTCCGGGGATCAGGTGGACACCTTGGAGCTCTCCGGAGGCGCCAGGATCAACCGCATCTTCCACGAGAGGTTTCCCTTCGAGCTGGTGAAGGTAAAGTTGAGCCCGGGGGGATCAGCCCCACCCCTCTACCCCCCATTCCCCTGGATTTCCGGGATGTGGGATGACCCAGAGCTTCCATGCCCCTCAGATGGAGTTTGATGAGAAGGATCTGAGGAGGGAGATCAGCTACGCCATCAAGAACATCCACGGCGTCAGGCAAGTGTTGGGATGGGGGGTGGGAAAGGCTTCCTGGGGTTGGGTTGAGTTGGGAAGGGCTTCCTGGGGTTGGGAAGGGCTTCGTTGGGTTGGGTTGAGTTGGGAAAAGCTTCGTTGGGTTGGGTTGAGTTGGAAGGGCTTCGTTGGGTTGAGTTGGGAAGGGCTTCATTGGGTTGAGTTGGGAAAGGCTTCGTTGGGTTGAGTTGGAAGGGCTTCGTTGGGTTGGGAAGGGCTTCGTTGGGTTGGGAAGGGCTTTCTGGGCTTGGTTTAGGGTTGGGATGAGATCTTTCTGGAGATGTTTGGGGTCAGGAAAGTCTTTCCTGAGTGGGCTCCATCCCCCCCACTGGTGTCTGAGTTGGGTGGAGCTCAGCAGCTCCTGGACGTGGCCGTTCTGAGCCTTTTTGAGGGCATTTCAGGGGCTCCCACAGCCCCCCCGGGACCCTCCCCATTCTGCTGCCCCTCAGCACCCACCTTGGCTGGGGTTTTTTTTTGCTTTTCTTTCCCCAAACCTTCCCAATCCCCCAATTTTTTTAAGTATTTCTTCCCATTTTTCTCTCTAACCCCTCCCCATCACCCCAATTTTCTATTTTTGGTGTGTTGTCCTATCCTGAACCTCCCCAAACCCCATTTTTTTATATTTTTGGAGTTCACCTCTCCCCATCACCCATTTTTCCACATTTTTTGACTTTCCCTCTCCTCATTCTTTACCTTTTTTGAGCTTCCCTCTCCCCGAACCTTTTCCACCGTTGAGATTTTATCCATTTTTCTTTCTCCCAAACCTTTCCATCACCCATTTTTTCACTTTCCCTCTCCCCATCACCCATTTTCCCACATTTTTTGACTTCCCCTCTCCCTACCACCAACTTCCCCCCATTTTTTGACTTTCCTACCACCCATTCTTTCCATTTTTTGACTTCCCCTCTCCCCATCACCCACTCTTTCCCTCTTTCAAGCTTCCCTTTCCCTGGACCTTCTCCACCACCCATTTTTCCAGCCTCTCCCCCTCCTCTCCCTCCCCCACCACCCCCATTTTACCTTTTTTTCTCTGTTTTTCTCTGCCCCCCCACACTGCAGGACAGGGCTCTTCACCCCGGATTTGGCGTTCGAGGCCATAGTGAAAAAGCAGGTGGTGAAGCTGAAAGAGCCCTGCCTCAAATGTGTGGACCTCGTTATTCAGGAGCTAATTAATACCGTTAGGCAGTGTACCAGTAAGGTATCCACCCCTCCAGCAGCCTCTTTGCCTTTTTTCCCTCCAAACCAACCCAAAAATCAGCACCGAAGCAGCTCTGGGCTCGGGATCCCCCCCGCCGCCTCGCTCCGTGCACCCCTAGAAATCACCCTGCAGTTCATTAGCTGCTTGTTAATGAGCTCATTAGCAAAAAAGCCCCCGGCCCCTAAATCTCCCTTGGGGATTTTTGGTTTTTTTTAGCATTGAAGTGTTCCTCACTTGGGATTTTTGGGCTCATTCCAGGGTTTTGGTGTTTTTCACAGCGACTCCGCTTTAAGCTCATCCCGGTGTGGGCAGGAAGTGCTGTGATTAATTAATCGTGGTGTTAATTTTCGGGCATGTTTTATCATGATTTTAACACCTGCCATAATTCACAAGGATAAATCTGGAATTTAATAATTGCAGCTCCAAAATGGGTGAGAAAAGTGGAATTCCCCCCACCCCCAGCGCCGGGGCGCAGCGGCGCGGTTCAGATCCCTGGGATTTGGGGTTTTTCTGCTCTTCTCTTCCCTTTTTATTTTTTTTTTTCAGCCTGGTTGATCCCGGGAAGGAGCTGGGGGCTTCCTGCCCAAAATTCCTTCCCCTTTCCAGAGGCCCAGGTGGGAATTGGGTGGTTTGGTTGGGGCTGGGGGACGCAGACTCCCCCTCCCCCCAAAATCCGGGTGCAGACACAAGGACACGGCCCCTAAAATCCATGGGATTTGGGATGTGGGGATGAAGGGACACAGCCCTCTGAATCCCTGGAATTTGGGTTGTAAACACGAGGACACAGCCCACCCCACCCAAAAAAAAAAAACCAACCCCAAACCAAAAACCTGGGAATTTGGGATCTGGGACCGAGGGGACACGAACAGCCCCAGAATTCGAGCTGTGGGGCTGAAGGGGACACAAACCCCCCCCAGTGGGTGAAAACAACCCCAAAATCCCTGGAATTTGGGGTGTGGGGCTGCACTTGGGGGGTGCCCTAAGCATCACCACCCCCCCCCTCCCCATTTCCCAGGATCCCAAAGGAATTTCTCCAGCCGGCGCCACAGCTCCTTCCCTCCCACGTTCCTTCCAGTTCCAAACCACCAAAAAATCTCATTTTTTCTGTCTTTTGTCACTTTTTTTCCCTTCTCCCCCCCTTCCTGTCTCCTGTGTCCCCCCCTGTGTCCCCCCCCCGCCGCAGGACGGGGCTCTTCACCCCCGACTTGGCCTTCGAAGCCATCGTGAAAAAACAGATAATTAAACTCAAAGAGCCCAGTTTGAAGTGTGTGGACCTGGTGGTCTCAGAGCTGGCCACCCTGGTTAAAAAGTGTGCCCAGAAGGTAATTAACCCCTTTTCTTTAATTAATTTCTCCTCGTTGGAACAGGGGATTGATTTTTTTTTACGATCCTTCTTTTCCGGAATCGATCGGCCACCGAGCCCCAGCTGCTCCAAGTTGAGCTGCAAACCACCAGGTTACCCCAAATTTTTTAAGGGAATGCTCTGTCCTTCCCGGGTCGTTCCGTGAAAATTTGACAGCAAAAAAACAAAACAAAACAAAAAAGCTTTTAAAAGGTGAATTTTGAAGCAATGATTCCTGCTGACCTCCCCTCCCCGCTTCCTCCCGAAATCCTGCTTAGGGGTGGGAAAAAACCTGGGGCTGCTCAGCTTGGGGGGCTGAAGGACTCATAAAAATGGGGATTTGTGGGGAAAAAAATGGATTTGCTCAGCTGGGGGGGCAAAGGAAAAAGAAAGAATGGGGATTTGTGCAAAAAAAACCCCAAACAACAAACCCAACCCTGGATCTGGTCAGCTCTGGGGGCTGAAGGGATAATAAAATCTGGATTTGTGGAGCAAAAAAAAAAAAAAACCTGGATCTGGTCAGGTCGGGGGTCAGAGGATGGGGAGAAAAAATGAAAATGTCTGAATTTGTTAAAAAACAAACAAAAAAGCTGAATCTGCTCAGCCAGGGGATCCGGAGGCCAAAAAATGTGAATTTCTGCAGAACAAAAGCGATATGGTCAGCTGGGGGGCTTTGAAAGCATAGGAAAAGCCTGGATTTGGGGAGGAAAGGCTGGATTTGGGGAGGAAAACCTGGATTTGGTCAGCTGGGGGGTCTGAAGGAGACCCCAACCCCTCATCCATTGCTTCCAAGGCCCCTGGGAAGGGGAATCCGTGAAGAGAATGGAGCCCAGGGCTGCCCCGAGCCCCCGTTGTGTCCTTCCCAGGCAGAGCTGGGGCTCGGTCCTCTCTGTCCCCTGTCCCTTTGGTGTCCCCTACTTGTGTCCCCAGGGGTTTTTTTTCCCATTTTTGTTTTTTTTCTCCTGGTTTTGGTGGTTTTTTTGTTGTTGCCCAGCTGGGTCCCTATCCCAGGCTGCGGGAGGAGACGGAGCGAATCGTCACCACCCACATCAGGGAGAGGGAGGGGAGGACCAAGGACCAGGTGAGTCCCTCAGAAGCCACCCCTCACCCCCCCTCCTGTCCCCAAGGGATTGTCCACCCCTTCCCTGACACCCCCAACCCCAAAAACCTCCCCCCAGATCCTCCTCCTGATCGACATCGAGCTCTCCTACATCAACACCAACCACGAGGACTTCATCGGCTTCGCCAAGTGAGTGGGGAGGGCTCCAAACCCATCCTTCAGCAGGTGCCACCTCCTGTCCCCAACCCCTCTGGGGGGACAGCTGCAGGAGGAGACCCCCCCCAACTCCCCAGAGAATTGACCAAAAGGGTGCTTTTTGCACCCACTTCGGGTTAGGGGAGCTCGTTCCTGGAACCCAACCCAGGGCCTGCCCTCAGCCCCAGGACCCTTTCCACCTCCTCTGAGGAAAGGAACGAAGGAATTCCGGTGTCCTGGGGAGGTGCCTCTTGTCCCTTTGTCACCCTCTGCCCAACCAGCACCAGGGGGATTTCTCTTCTCCCTCCTTGCCTCAGTTTCCCTTTTCCATCTGCCTCAAAATCAGGAGATTTTGGGAAGCGCCCGGCGAGCGGCTCTGCCCACAGCTTCTCCTCCCCTTGGTCACTTTCTCCTCTAAACTCACCTCATTTTTCCTTTTTATTTTCCTTTTTTTCCTTTTATTTTCCTTTTTCTCCCCCCTCCTTTTTTTATTTTCTCTCTCTGCTCCCCCCTCACCCCCAGCTCCCTCTTTCCTAACCTCTCCTGTTTTTCCTTTGATCCATCACCTCCCACTCTTTCCTCCTCTGGATTCCTCTGCAACTCTCCCACTCCCCCAGCTGTTACACTGAGCAGCACGTCACCACAGGGTGGGTACTGTCACCACAGGGGGGGTAGTGTCACCACAGGGGGGGTAGTGTCACCACAGGGGGGGTACTGTCACCACAGGGTGGGTACTGTCACCACAGGGTGGGTAGTGTCACCACAGGGTGGGTACTGTCACCACAGGGGGGGTAGTGTCACCACAGGGGGGGTAGTGTCACCACGGGGTGTGTAGTGTCACCACAGGGTGGGTACTGTCACCACAGGGTGGGTGCTGTCCCGACAGGGTGTGTAGTGTCACCACAGGGTGTGTAGTGTCACCACAGGGTGGGTGCTGTCACCACAGGGTGGGTGCTGTCCCGACAGGGTGGGTGCTGTCCCGACAGGGTGGGTGCTGTCCCGACAGCATGGCCCAGGATGGGGAAAGAAAGGGGGGTGGGAAAGGGTGGGGACCTCCCCGTGAGGATTTTCCCAGGAAATCCGCTCCCTCACCCCCTCCAGAATTTTTCCCCTTGTGCTTTGGGAGCCACATTCCCCCTCCCAGCTCCCCTGTCCCGACAGCCCGGGGAATATCACGATAGATCCCAGCCCCCGCTGCTGCTCCCCGGGCTTGTCCTGGCATTGGTTTTTAACTTTTTCCATGGATTTTTATTCCTGCTCCCGACTTCCGCCTCCTCGCCCCGCTCAGGAGAGAAAGGTAGAGCTGGTGGTGGGCTCGGAGCTGCTTTGGTGGAGGAACCTCCCAACCTCCCCCCTGGAATTGCCCAAAATGCCATTTTTTGCCCCCGGTTTGGGCAGCGCCCACTTTGGGGGAGAAATGGGGAGAAATGGGGAGATCGGGAGCTCCCCAGGGGCAGGAGGGGACCTGGGGGGAGGGATCCGAGTGTCCCTGGCTTCACTTTCCCTTCCCTGCCTGGAGCTGCCTCTGCTCTGCTTTCTTTCTCCGTTTTGTTGGAAATTTTGTTTCATTTGGTTGATTTTTTAATTTTCTTCTTTTTTTTTTCTTTCCAGCGCTCAGCAGAGGAACACCCAAACCAACAAGAAAAGGGCAATTCCCAACCAGGTACAGCCACATCCCCAGGGAACTTCCCCAGGGCTTGGACTTGATCCGTGGGATCCTGGAGGGAAATTTGATCCATGGGATCCTGGAGGAAAATTTGATCCATGGGATCCTGGAGGGACATTTCACCCAGGGATTGATCCATGGGATTCTGGAGGGAAATTTGATCCATGGGATCCTGGAGGGACATTTCACCCAGGGGTTGGAGTTGATCCATGGGATTCTGGAGGGAAATTTGATCCATGGGATCCTGGAGGAACATTTCACCCAGGGGTTGGAGTTGATCCATGGGATTCTGGAGGGAAATTTCTCCCAGGAGATGATCCATGAGATTCTGGAGGGACCTTTCTCACAGGGGTTGATCCATGGGATCCTGGAGGGACATTTCTCCCAGTGATTGGAGTTGATCCATGGGATTCTTTTGAAGGACCTGTCTCCCAGGGCTTGGAGTTGATCCATGGAATCCTGGAGGGACATTTCTCCCAGGAGTTGATCCATGGGATTCTGGAGGGAAATTTCTCCCAGGGGTTGGAGTTGATCCATGGGATCCTGGAGGGAAATTTAACGCAGGGATTGAAGTTGATCCATGGGATTCTGGAGGGACATTTCTCCCAGGGGTTGATCCATGGGATCCTGGAGGGAAATTTCTCCCAGGAGTTAATCCATGGGATCCTGGAGGGAAATTTCACCCAGGGCTTGGAGTTGGGGGAGATGGAGCTGAGCTTCCAGGAGCGTTTGTTCCTCTGAAGCCAGGAGCTGAGTTGGCTCCTGGAGGGATATTCCAGCCAGGCCTTGGAGATGGAAAGGAGCTCATCCCGGAGCAGAGGGATGTGGTCCCTGTGTCCCCCCCCCCAATCCATCCCGACCCCCCCGGGTGCTGGGTGTGGACGGGGGGTGCGGAGACCGCGACGGCCTCACCGATGATTAATCGCATGTCCCTCTTTTTCTTTTGCTCTTTTTCTGCTTTTTCCCCCCCATTTTTTGTGCTTTCCCCCCCCCCTCCACCATTTCCTTCTCCCCCAACTTCCCTCTCCTCCTCCTCCCCCTCTTTTTGATTCCCTCCCCCCCCCTGTAACTTTGCACACCCAAAGGGGGAGATCCTGGTAAGTACCCACAGAGCGGGGCAGCGGTGGGAGAGGACCCCAGGGATGGACACGACCCTGCCAGGAAGACCAAACCCACCTCAAAAATTCTTCCCTACCCAAACCCATCCCAGGAAAGACCTTCCCAGCCCAAAAAATCCTCCAGGAAATATCTCCCCAACCTTAAACCAACCCCGGAGAGATCTTCCAAAACCCAAATCCAACCCCAAACTCAACCCAACTCCAAGCCCTTCCCAACCCAACCCAAGGAAGAGCTTCCCAACCCAACCCAACCCAACCCAACCCAAGGAAGACTTTCCCAACCCCCAAAAAAATCTTCCCAAACCCAGCCAGGCCCCAGAATAATTTTCCAAACTCAAACCATCTCCACAAAAAGATTTTCCCGACCCCCAAACCCATCCCCAGTTCCAACCCCCAAAAAATCTTCCAAATCCAACCCAACCCCAAAAAAAAGCTCTTCCCAACCCAACCCCCAAAAGATTTTCCAAATCTAACCCCAAATCTTCCCCCCCCACCCCCACCCCTCCTGTTGGTCTCTGGGGGGGCCGTGGTCCCTCCCTGGGGGGGTTGGTCCTGGGGGGGGGGGGGATGGGTGCAGGAAGGAGTCAGGAGCTGCCCCCCAACTCCAGAGCCTCATCCGAGCCCCAGCAGCCCCAAGGAACTGGGGGGGCTGTGCTGCTGGGAGCAGCCTTCCTCTTCCTCTTCCTCTTCCTCTTCCTCTTCCTCTTCCTCTTCCTCTTCCTCTTCCTCTTCCTCTTCCTCTCTTTCTTTCCTCCATCTCCAATTCCTTCTTTCCTCCTCCTTTCCTCCTTCTTTCCTCCTCCTCTCCTCCTCCTTTCCTCTTTTCCTCCTCTTTTCCTCCTCTTTTCCTCCTCTTTTCCTCCTCTTTTCCTCGTCTTTTCCTCCTCTTTTTCTCCTCTTTTCCTCCTCTTTTCCTCCTCTTTTGCTCTTCCTTTCCTCTTCCTTCCCTTCTCCTTTCCTCTTCCTTCCCTTCTCCTTTCCTCTTCCTTTCCTCTTCCTTTCCTCTTCCTTTCCTCTTCCTTTCTTCTTCCTTTCTTCTTCCTTTCTTCTTCCTTTCTTCTTCCTTTCTTCTTCCTTTCTTCTTCCTTTCTTCTTCCTTTCTTCTTCCTTTCTTCTTCCTTGCCTCTTCCTTGCCTCTTCCTTGCCTCTTCCTTTCCTCTTCCTTCCCTCCTCCAACTTTCCTCCCCCCTCAGTTCCTTTAAACCCAAACTCCCCTCCACATGGAATTTTGAGGGATTAGTTTTTGCTTTTTTCCTTTTTTTTACCCCCAAACCAGGCTCTCAGACATCTCAGAGCCAAGCAGGAAGAAGCCAATTTCCCCTGGCAGCCCCTGTGCTGGATGAGCTCCCGGGCTCCTTCCTCCTTCCCTCCTTCCCTCCCTCCCTTCCTCCTTTCCTTCCTTTTTCCTTCCCCATCCCGGGAAGTTTCCCCACTGCCATTTCCCCTCCCGAGCTTTGCCTGTCCTGGGTTTGCTCCTGGTTCTGCCTCCAGCACCCCCCTCAGGAGCTTCCAAACCCACCCAGATCCCACCCCAGGAAACAAAATCGGAATTTTTAAAAAAAAAATGAAAAAAAAAAAAAAAGAAGAAGAAGATGAAAAAAAAATTAAAAAAAAAAAAAGGAATTTCCAGCAGGAAATAACAAACCCCAGAGAAATCCCTGGGGAGGGGTCCCAAAGCCCTGACTGCTCCTGGGGGGAAGGGGGGGGCAGAGCCTCAGCACCCCCTCAGCTCAGGTCCTAACCCTGCTCTAACCCCCCCCAAATGACCCCCCCTGAGGGGCACCCACTCCCCCCACCCCCAAATGAACCCCCTGGGGAGCACCCACCCACCCCCCCTCCCCAAATGAGCCCCCTGCATGCAACCCCCCCCCCAAAGGAGCCCTCTGGGGTCACCCCCTCCCCCAGCCCCAAATAAACCCCCTGGGGGCACCCCCCCAAAAATGAGCCCCCAAACCCCCCCCCCTTGAGGCTCTGCTGCTGCTCTGGGCTTCCCCTGGGGGATCTGTGGGGGGTGAAGGGAGAACTTTTGGGGTTCTTTGGGATTTTCCCCCTTTTTTTTTTTTTTTTTCCAAGTTGGGGAGCACCCCGGGGGGGTCCCCCATAACCTCTCCTCTGCTCCCCCCCCCTCTGCTGGCTCCAGGTGATCCGCAGGGGCTGGCTGACCATCAACAACATCAGCATCATGAAGGGAGGCTCCAAGGAATATTGGTTTGTGCTGACAGCTGAGTCCCTCTCCTGGTACAAGGACGAGGAGGTGGGTGCTGCTTTGGGAGCAAAAAAAACCCCCAAAACCTCAGGATTTCACACAAAAAATCAGCCTTAGGGGCTGGGCTTGGCATCTCACCTCTCCGGATGATTTTCCACCCCAAAAAAACCCTCAAGACCCAGGTGCCAAGCCCCCTCAGGAACCTTTTGGGCTGGGTTTTGATGGGGGGGAATTTTTTGATTCACTCTGGATTCACTCCGGATTCACTCCGGATTCACTCCGGATTCACTCCAGATTCACTCTGGGTTCGCTCTGGATTCACTCCAGCTGCATGGGGCATCCCCCAAGAGTCAGAGGGACCCTCACAAAAAAAAAAACCAACCCACAAAAAAAACACCCAACCCTAAAACACCACCAAAAAAAAAAAACCACCAAAAAAACCAAACCACAAAAACCCAAAAAATCCACAAACCAAAAAAAACCCAAAACCAACAACCCACCAAAACCACTTTTGGGGTTGTGTGGGTTTGGTTTTTTTTTTTTTCTTTTTTTCTCACTTGGATGATTTCCTGTTTGATTTCTTTTTGTGGCTTTGGTGGTTTTTATGGTTTTGTGGGTTTTGCTATTTTTTTGTGTTTTTTTTAAATTTTGTTTTGGTGTTTTTGCTGTTTTTTGATGATTACTCTTTTTTTGTGGCTTGGATTTTTTTTTTTTTTTTTTTGTGGTTTGCTTTGGTGTTTTCAGTGGTTTTTTGTGTGTCTTGAATTTTTTGTTTTGGTGTTTTTGGCGGTTTTAAAATTTTTTGTTTCTGTTTTTTTTGTTTCTTTGTGGTTTGGTGTTTTTGGTGGGTTTTTTGTTGCTGTTTTAGGATTTTTTGCGTGGTTTTGGTGGGGTTTTTTTTCTTCATTTTGTTGGGGTTTTTTTGTGTGTGTGTTTTTGATGGGGTTTTATTTCTCTGGGGTTTTTTTTTTGCTTCTTTTGGTGCTTTTGGCATTTCCTTGGAAACCCCGGGTTCCTGGAGCCTCCTCCTGCTCCCATCCCTCCCTCCTTTTTCCAGGAGAAGGAGAAGAAGTACATGCTGCCCCTGGATAACCTGAAAATCCGGGATGTGGAGAAGGGCTTCATGTCCACCAAACACATCTTTGCCATCTTCAACACTGAGCAGAGGTGAGGCTGGAGCTGGGATTCCCAAAATTCCCTCCCAGGGAACATCCCCAGGCTCCAAAGGGGGATGAGGGGATGCTGTTCCCCTTCTCTCCCCCATT